>JAZHYW010034494.1:0-122418 GCA_037355805.1 Ixodes ricinus | reverse complement strand
AGAGTTTGAGAACAATGTTTTAGATTGTCCAAAATTTTGTTAAAGGAAGCTTGCATTAGGACACTACTAATGTCGACTTTAGTTTATCTAATTTGATGGCCACTCAGAACAAGGTTGCTTGTGGCATTTTGCGGCTAATTGTGTTTTATTAATAAAAAGAAACACTTGCAATAAGAAACAGACTGGGCATTGTTCAATACCTCAAAAATCTGTTATGTTTGAATATATTGAGGACAATGCACTTTTTTTATCATCGGTGTTTTCAGTTTGCCAGCCTTGTGCCTGAATCAAAAGTGGCCACTTTTGCACCCCGCTATGGTTCAATGGTGCTCAAAATATTTCTGAAATTGGCTGATTTAGTGGTTTTTGATAATGCTCATTAAGTAAGGGGCCTTCACAATGCCCTATATGTATCTAATCATGGTTTACAATTATGTCTTGCTTTTCAGGAATGCTCCATGGCTCTTCTTGGTGGTCGACACCCAAGGCACAAAACTAAAAGCTAAGACGTGCACAAGGAGGGGAAAGGAAACAAGGGACGTCTCCGGCGCATGCCTTTCGTCAGACCACACAGCAAGCCGGAAGTTTAATGTGCATTTTGTAGTATGTGTTTCATCCAGTGTTTAAGAGCAATAAATATGTAAGAACAAATGCCAATTTTTGTAGCTTGTTTTATGAAATATTGCATGATCCTGTAAAAATGATGCCGGACCGTATAATGAAATGACAATAGAATGTAAAATTGACGGCTTAATTGTATTTCTGGTTGACAAATAGGGCATCCAAATGGCACAAAACACACTTGCCGGTCAAAAGCTTGGAAACAGCTGCCAAGACATTTCCCGTCATTTTGATTGAAATTGTTTTACAGTGTTTTGTCGACTTCGCACACATACACCTAGGAATGGGGCATATCGGTATTCCGAGCAAGCGAGGAGAGTGTGGAAAACGGAATATATGTACACCTAAGATTGGGGTGTAACAGCATTCTCAATAAGGGAAGAGGGTGTGAATAAAAGGATATATGTACGCCTAAGAATGGGGTGTATTGGTATTCCCAGTAAGTGAGGAGGGAGTGAAAAACGGAATATATGCACACCTAAGAATGGGGTGTATTGGTATTCCCAGTAAGTGAGGAGAGAGTGAAAAACGGAATACATGTACACCTAAGAATGGGGTGTAACAGCATTCCCAATAAGTGAAATGGGTGTGGAAAAAGGGTATATGTACACCTAAGAATGGGGTGTATTGGTATTCCCAGTGAGTGGAAAACGGAATATATGTACACCTAAGAATGGGGTGTATTGGTATCCCCAGTAAGTGAGGGGAGTCTAAAACGGAATATATGTACACTCCGGGGTGAGGTGTGTCAGTACACCCAGTGAGTTTGCGGGTGTAAGGAAAGGTGCACATGTGCACCTAAAAGGAGGTGTATATGTGCACCCCTTTTTGGGGTGTAGCATGTATACCCAGGGGGTGTCGTATATGTGACAAGTCACATACACCCCAATGGGTGTAAGTACTACACCCTTTGTTTTAGAGTGTATATATACACCTGAGGGTGGTGTTTTCTACTTAAACTAAAAACAAAAATATTTTTTCCTTTTTTTTAGATTCAAGGGGGTGTCCAGGAAACCTAGGGGGGTCTAGGGAAATCCTTGCACGCGCCGCATGTGCCGGCGTCTGTAGCATTAACTGTTCTAAATCAAAAAGCCTAAAACAAATGGCATCTTGGACGCGCGTTCGTCAACGCTTTATTTTGGCGATGTACTTCGTATCTTTTGTACGGGAAAGCGTGCGCGTGCGGCGCCGGCGTCTGCAGCAGTAACTGTTCTAAAGCAAAAGGCTAAGACAAATGGCATCCTCCACGCACGTTTGTCAACGCTTTATTTTGTTTTTTTACTTGGAATCTTTTATACGGGGAAGGTGTGTGCGTGCGGCGCGTGCGGCGGTGCGAGAGCAGAGTTTTTGTTGACGCACATGAAAAATTCACGGCACCCTAGCCATAAACAGCCTCTCTGTAAAAATGAGCTCATGGCCGGGATGTTGTTTGCGACCTACCATAGAGAAGAATGTCTACTGGGGCGGATCTTTGTGTGCCACATGACCTCTCCTTTGCCGTTTTGGCGCGTCTTCTCTAATGCGCAATGAGATGAGTTTCGATCGATTTTTCGGGCATATGGGTTTCGAAAACACCTTATCTTCATTTCCAAATTAGCCACCTCTTCATGAATCTACATACCGCCACACTGTTAGCGAAACACGCCATCGCGAGATTTTAATATATTTCCTCTTAACACAACAGAGGGACTGCCCTCAAAGCTAATATCTTGACGGAAAGTGCTCAGTTTAGGTACTAATATCAGTGGTAAATGTTAATGCCCCCGCAGTAGGCTTTCAACAAATAAAGAAGTCAAAATGCGCTGTGTTTACCGCCAACAGTGTCACAAAGTGTACGCTTTTATTTTGGGTAATCTGGACAGGCACAAATCATATTCAAAACGCTATAGTCCGAACAGGTTTACACTGGAGCACCTCAAACGTCGCTTGAAAGAGGAGCCTCTTCCTATGCTTTGCAGCGCCGTTCGAAGCTCTCATTCACGAAGAAGTGTAGTCGCTTGTAATGTTAGAAAGAAACAGAATGAGTCTCAGGAAATGTCTTTCCAAATAAAGTCGGATCGATCTCTGAACACAAAGGACTACGAAGAATCAGGCAGAACATACCGAAAACAAACTTAGGACCCAAATTCGGAATTATCTGCCTTGTTTACTCTGCTACGATTGACGTTCTACTGGTTTCTTTTTACTCTAAAAATGCCGTTAATAAGACAAAGACATCTCGACTTCCTTACGCATCAGCACGCACACAGAAATGTTTCAAGTATCCAAAAGTCAAAATAGTGCTTTCAACTTTGTAAATTAACTAATAATAACAATAAAATAAATGGAACAAAAAGGTAATGGAGTATACCGTCCACCCACTTACGCAAAGATTACAATAAAAACCACAACCACAGGAATGTCAGTACCTTGACCAGAAAATGAAGACGGATACAAAATCGTGAAAACAAAAACCGAAAAACATGTCACAACCACGACGCTGTAACAAACGCCGTCTTGGCCTAGAAATAAACCTCTATCGACACGGTGAAAGAAAACGGAAAAAGGATACGTGGAAACGTTCACGCGGAAAGAAAGCCGCACAGAAAACAACAACAACAACAAAAAGAAATAAACAATACGTCGAAGCAGACATCGATGTACGAGGGTCGGCTCCACATAGTAAGCCTGGAGGCAAAGAGCCGAAATTCGGCCCTGCGTGGCGGGCGCAGAAAGCGCGCGAGACACGAAGCGGTGCTCGAAAGGAAGGGGAGCAGCAAACCCCAAACGAGGAGCCGCCGCAGGAAACAAGACCGGGGTTTTAGGGCGGCGAGCCTTGTGCTTGTGTCGTTTATGTAGTTTGGCCCTCGTCGGCGCGCTCCTTATCACAATCATACAGGAGGGTGGACCTCTTCAGCGAGGCAGGAGTTTCCGTTCGCCCAACGGTGTTCGTACTCGTTCCACAACGTAGGCTTGCTTCCGTCTCCTCTTGGAAACCCGGGCGGCCTTCTCAGGAACCGTTTGCTGCCGTCTGTGTGACGTCTGTGTGGAGCGCGTAGGGGCTTTTTGGACTTTTGCTTTCGACGGACGTGTGCAGTTATGTTCTTGTTGTTTCTGTGTATGTTTCTTTTATTATTATTATTATTATTGTTATTATTATTCAATCTTGCGAGAGAAGAGAGAAACAAGAACCGATGTTAGGTGTGTTAGAAAAC
The DNA here is from genome assembly GCA_037355805.1 of Ixodes ricinus. Taxonomy (NCBI): domain Eukaryota; kingdom Metazoa; phylum Arthropoda; class Arachnida; order Ixodida; family Ixodidae; genus Ixodes; species Ixodes ricinus. The sequence goes on along the minus strand of JAZHYW010034494.1, from coordinate 118,603 downwards.
GTGACCTGCAAAAAGAATGGTCTGAGAGGCGGGTACCTCTAAAGGGACTCGCGAGGAGTAACTGGAGAAAGGGGGGGGCGGTTTTCCTAATGGACACTGTCTCCTTACCTAAGTTAATCTTCGTTTGAAGACATAGCAATACCCCAATCGACTCTCGAGGCGACCATCTTGGTAAAAATACTGTCAAATTTTTAGTTTATGATCTGGTATGAGCTCGTGGTATTTTTGAACATGACTTCTGCGTGCTTTGACAAATCATAATGATTAAAAACGAAAATATATAGTGTTATAAAAACGATAGAGTGATGAAGACTAGATCGGAACATATAATATCAAACTAATCAAATGAATTTACCAATTGAATACACTGCAGCAACAAATATTTTGTTGGTACATAGGTTTGAAGAGATATGTGAATGATGCCAACTATAAGGCAAAATGAACACACATAAGTATTAATCTTCTCATAAGTAATGCACAAGGCAGGCCAGTTAAAATTCTTTGCCATGAAAAGAATGCTGAATATTTCTAGTATGCGGTGTTTTCACCCTAATATCTGAAATGTGTTCAATTTCTCAAATAAAGTAATGTTTGGTGTGTGTGGAAAACAAGTAGTTAGTCAATCTCAATTGGAGTAGTTAAATTATGAAGGTATATCTTTTAGTTCTTAATGTGGTTAAGACACGCCAAATATAAAATATGAGATAACTATAATGTTAGGACCAGTTACATGTTCCTATGTTTCTGCTAGATCTGTTTTGAAAATGGCGCTATGTTTTTGCAGATATATCGATTTATATGCGGGAACCTCTTATGAACCCCATTCGGCAAGGCCACCATGTGTATTATCTTCGTGACGTCATTCGGCCAACGCACGGTGTCCCCTTGGACACACTGACAGACTTGGCTCTGACTACGGCGTCTCTTGGCACACTCACAGCTTCCTCATTTACCTTCTGCTTTTCGAGCATACGGTTCGTCGACGATTACGTCATCGCTCGTCTCGTCGAAGTCTTCGACACCGATCGCAGCAGGAATAAAGGTTATTGCTATCAAGAGATGTTGAAAGTTGGTCATTTTGACTGTGACCCGCCGGCGACAAGCATCATGCAGTGTCGACGAGATCGTCAGGGACGAACTCGCCGTCGTCGCCGTCGTACGCGACAAGCTCGCAGGTCCACGCAGGCTGGAAGGTCAAATGGTCGGGGGCGAGAGCGAAAGTAGCATTGGAGTAGACGAGTTATGTTAGAGGATTGCATCGTACCGAGATGAGGCCAGCTTGGGTGAGCACGGGGGCGCCTGAAATGAGAGATCGTTCATGATCACTAGGTTTATGGGCACCAAGATGTGACTAACGTGGACAGTGGTGCCCGGTCGACACATTAAAATAATTAACGTTCGTAAACTGGTTATAGCTTAAAATGCTTCAAAAAGGCGCAACTTCACTAACATGCCTTGAAATCAGTGCTGCAGATACAAGTTGCATTGACGGCACTTACTGTGCAGTTGAGCAATTTGGCAGAGAGTTATGATGACCTCGAAAGTCGCTCTCGGAGAAATATTCTCACCTTTTTTATGGCATTGTCGAGGATGGAAATGAAACGTGGGAAATATCAGAAACAAATGTTCTGCAGCTGTGCGATACTGTGCTCGGCATCAAACATGATAATTCACACGTGGAACGCGCTCATCGTCTGGGTAGATACAGAGAAGAAAAATGCAGGCCAATCATTGTAAATCTTTCCTTGTTTAAAATAAAACGAAGTATACTATCCTTGACGTCTAAGCTAAAAGACAGCGGAATGTCTGTCAGAGAGGACTCTTCTGCAAACGTGCAAGATGAAAGAAACAAGCTTATGGAATTTTCAAAGACACAAAAAAGTCAAATTAATCTACGCAACAACAAATTAATTATTGGAAACAAAATATTTTCTATGACCACATTGACCAGAGCGTAAAAGAAAAGAAAATAATTCGGCAGAGACACCTAAGACTGGTTACTTGTGGGAATGCGAAATCATTATGTCACTTAGATGAAATGTTTTCGATTGATGTTTCCGACATGCATTAAAGTTCTTTCCGCAGATTCGGTGTTTGTGTCTGCGTATACGTTGACAACAGACCGCAAACATGCGGAACATTTTGCTGCAGAACGACGCATTTCATTTCAAGCTATGCGATCTTCTATATCTAATGGTAGGTATGCCGTGATTATCTCATCCGCTGTTACGACAGTGTCTTCGTCATCAACGGGATATATATCTGGCGTGGAATCTTCGTCGCAGCGGTTGCGGTGGTGTCGTCTGTGGTGAGATGAAGTCGATTGAGATGACCATTACCTTGTGTTCGGTAAAGTATGTTGAGAAATAATTCAAGTCTTTCACAGTGTTATTGTTGTGTAATGCGAGGCCGATGCATATTCTTTTCGATAATGTGAGATGCACGCACTAGGCCACACCTTTAATCAGCCAGATGGCTGCGACGTGAAGTGTGCAATGACGCACGCACTAAGCACACCTATAGTCAGACAGAACCGCGGAGCCGCCGTGGCGTATACGGGAAGCGCGCTCGTCTCGCACCCCGGAGGCCAGGTTTGGATGCCCACCCAGAGCGAAATGTACCAATATCGTTTTCAAAGTCATCAATTTTCTTTGTTTACAGGAACCTCCCTGAGAAATTTGACGCCAATCCGAGTATTTTTGACGTGTTTTTACTCTTTGCGCCGACGGCCATTTTTTGTACCATCGCTCGGTCACGCCGCCAACGACACCGGATTTTCGTGTAAAGGAGAATAAAATGCTTTCGCATTAATAATGTAGCAACCAGTTCGAATTGCTCGGACTGCCTTTAGGAAGACCACAGCTGTGAACTAACTTGATGTACTCCTCGTGAATTGCCGCAGTTTAAAAATAAAATTGATGACTTTGCGTGGCTCAATAATGTGACAAGACGCAACATTGCATTTCGCAGAGTCATGGCTTGACGACTCAATCAATTCTTCCTTTTCTTTTTGTTTACCTGACTTCCTTCACCTGACTATGCCCTTTATCGGAGGTACAGGAATGGGCACAGAGGCGACGTACTTCTGTTGATTCATGACAGTCTGCAAAGTAAAGCCATCGACTTTTCTCAATTTTCATTCGAATCTGTGTGGTTTCGGGTTTCACTTCAAAATGGTTAATTCCTTACCGTTGGCTTTTTTTACAGACCGCCCACGTCTTTAGATGATTATATCTTTTGTTAATTAAATGCCCTTCCAACAGTTTCTTATGATTACCTTGTACTGAGGGGAGACTTTACCTTTTCTGATATTAATTGGGTTGAAGTTTTGTAAGTAGTACAAAATTCTCCACGCCTTAAAAGTCATTTAAGTTACTAACTGTGTTCTAACTTTTCTTTAGCTTAGACTACAAAGGAGACAGCACGCTAGACCTGATTCTTAGCAATGAATGTTCCATTATATACTATATATCCCCTCTTGCTGGTATCAGCGATCACGGGGTAGTAGATGGAAAATTGAAATGTTCAAAGAAATAAACCGTACGAAAAACGTCGACAAAAATTATTTCTACGATGAATGTAACTACTAGGTGGTGAAAGAAGAACTCTGATTTTTTCTCCTATTTTAAAAAAATCCAGTGATCACTTTAATGTAGAAACACTAAGGGACATGTTCAAAAATAAGTTAAAAACTAATAGATATTCATATTTTCTGAAAAATATAACCGTTAGAAAAGGAAATGTCAAGTCATGGATTAACATGGGGTTACGAACAATCCTTAAGAAGAAAAGGCTCGTGTACGTTAAATACTGACGAAAGTGAAAACAAAGCTCCCTGGTCCGCCTAAGGAAGTAGCAGCGTTTTCCAAAAGTAAAGCGCCACTCTCTAAGAATATGTTTCTCGCTTCTCTTGATGACAAGTTAAAACGCAACCGAAAGAACTTTGGAGGTACGTGACGAGCTCGAACAAAACTCGGTAGGCATTCCATCTATCAGTAATTCAAGGTGGTTAGTACATAATGAAGCCAACAAAGCAAGGCTCTTTAATAGCTATTTTGAATCCGTATTTTCGCCGCCTATAATGGGTGACCTTCCTGTCATTCCCGCACGCCTAGACGACAGTATGTTAAATATTGAACTTTTCAAGGTAAGATTCCTAATCTGCTAAATAAAATTTGTGGGAGCCGAGGGTGACAAACGAGGCAGAGGGCACGGGACAGGCGGTCGGCGGAGAAGACACGAGCTGTAGCGAGACAGTGCGTGCTGAGCGAGGCTGGAGCTGGGCAGGAACGACGGAGCCGGGCTGCCTGGCCTGGCCCATGGCCGACCCCGGAGCGGTCCACCAGCAAGGTTCGATGTCCGGACGGGTGGAAACGGCGAGCCTTGGCCATCTGGCCTAGGCCACGACGACCCCGGGTTGGTTCTGCAGCGAGACTCGGGCAGTGATAGCCCGGGACAGCCAGCCTATGCAGCGCTGGCTTGGGAAGGGCGATCCGCAGGCCTGGAGACGGACTCCGACTGTGAGCTCTGATCGACGGGCGACCACAAGGGTTGGCGGGCCCGGACTGCCGGTGCTCGATGACGGGCAACTGGGAGGTACATTAAACCCATTCGCTGTCTTCTCGTTGTTATGTCACTCCCTGGGTGACGAGCGGAGCGCATACCGATCGGGTGGCTATTATTAGTAGAGCGACCTCCGTAAAGAACCCCACAAATGGATGCACACAAGCCTACTGAGCTTGATGGTGTATGTTGCCGTAGATTAAATGAGTGTTGGGGCATTATTTTTTTATTTGTTTTATTTGAGAGTTTGTTGCCCTTTTTAAAACTGACACATAAACTGAAAACAGCACATGTTGTTCCTGCCCATAAAAGTGCTAAAAAATAGGATATAGAGAAGTAGAGGCCAAACTGTTTTCTTTTCTTTTTTGTTTTGGAACATATATGTTTTGGAACACATAATCTACAGTAATTTGATAAAACATTGCGACAGATGCAACTTCTTTATTCTTTATGAAAATGGCTTTCGAAATGGTTTTACGTGCGATACTCAGTTGGTAGATTTCTATCACGATATTTTTTCTTCTTTCAATAAAGGCGAACAAGTAGACTGCGTTTTTTTAGACTACCAGAAGACATTTGACACGGTCCCCCATAAACTGCCTCGAATTACACTTTTTTAATATTCCTGAAAACAATATCACTTGGCTTACTGACTACTGACATATAGAGAATAGGCTCTCTAAAATATCGTCGTAATTAAAGGTAACATCAGGTTTCTCGCGGGGATCGGTGCTAGGTCAGATTTTATTTTTATTTTATATAAATGACATATCGCCAGAAATTAGGTCAAGTATTCGCCTTTATAGGTCGATTGTGTTTTACACAGCAATATAAAGTCAGACTCAGTGTGTCTGGTGTTGCATGGAGATATTGATCGTTTATTAATATGGTGCGAAATATGAAAAAAATAAAGTATTCGGAAATGTAATCAGATCCCGTTCAGCCGAAAACGACAACTAGTATCTTTACTCATACGATTGACGACGTCCAAATACAAAAGGTAAACAAGGTAACATATTTGGTCGTTCATTTTTCATAAAATGTATCTTGGAGCGCGCATGTAGATTTCATGACTGTTAAAGCCAACCGCGTGTTAAAGTTGATAAGGAGGAACCTTAGAGAATGTCCTGCCGCTGTAAAAAAGCACCCTGTTTATTTTTTCTGAAATGACGCCTCTTCTAGAATATGCGTGCGTTCTCTGCTACCCTAAAGAAAGATAGCTACTTAGAACAAATATTTAGCCAATAAAAAGCAAAGCAGCCAGGTTCGTCACAAAAAAAAATCAATTATGATCAAATCGTTAATGCCCCTAAATATCAATTAAATAGAGAACAATTAAACTCTAGAAGACGCCGTAGTCACCTAAAATTTTCACATATGACATACCATAATCAAACTGGAGTGGATAAACAAATTCATCGAACCAACGCATTTTGTATCACGCGGACTAGATCATTCTAAGACAATCAGAGATATTACAGCAAGGACCAATGTATTGCAATTCTATATTTCCCCCAATACTATTAGAAAATTAAACGAATTGCCTCATGACATTATCATGATTTTATCTTCTGCCTTTTTTAAAATAAGCTATCACGTGATAGTTGGGCGGAACAAAAGGAAATTTTGTTTCTGTGAATGTGCGTTTTCAAAGTGCTTGGTCTGCAACACTGCCGTTTGGGTATTCTCTGTTCTTCAAGATCCATGTAAATGTGATGATTGATAAGATCGACATAAAATACAAGTAGTTTTTTTTATTATTCTAATTTCTCAACGGACTAATATGTATGTCTTTAGACTTTTGCCTGTACTGAAATTAATTTCTCGTGGTGGCTTTATCTTAATACCACTGTGGATTTCATTTGTTGAATTGTCACGGTTTTGTAGCGCAATTTTAAAGTGGGCACATGCTATCTTCCGTGTGAGTTTGATTAAGTGTTATTTCTCGTACAAATGTACCCTCACACCTTCCCGCTCCACCCACCTGCAATAATGCCTCTTGGCGCTGCCGGGTTACGTGTAATAAATAAAGAAATCACTAGAAATGTAATAATCGCGAAATTCGGTGTATATACAAAGTCGCCCACTACCATTTCGTTTGAAGAATAATCAACCCGTTTATTTCCTTGGACCTAACGCCTTTAAAATGTTGCACAAACCATACTTTGGGGCTTATCTCTTTGTTTCAGCATAAGGCAGGTTGAAGTAGGACTTCACAAATACCAAAATGTTGTAGGAAAACGCAAAAAAACATATTTTAAACTGAATAAAACGATTACCTTAAACCACCAGGTGGATGTCTGTGCAGCTTCGATGAAATGTCGTAACGGTATCAGGTCAGTAAGATAGCGCCACAAGGGGAAGCACGCTCAATTTTAGGGATTACTTAGGCCTGAACGCAATATCGAGGCGCTTTTGTAAAGCAAGTCGCAGCAGAGTTGGCCACCATTGGTTTCAGTTTCGAATGGCCTTTCCGGTAACGCTTGTGTGGGGCGGTTTGGGAATTGTTTCCGTGCAATGTAATGTCCCCGCAACGAAATGTCGATTTAAAAAGTCCCGAATGCCCGCTTCCGCCGATGACGGGATAGTAGGCTAGGGCGACTCCTACGAACTCGATCGCTACAAGTTCAAAACAGCTATACCATCGTTGCTCAAAGAAGACGGTCCGCCAGGCCCTGCAAAGCGGGGCTCATGTAAGCAAATCGCCGGGGTGTTTTTCGTGGCTTCTGGGAAGCGGGAGTAAGCCGACGGTCAGGAAGATATGTTTGACCTACCAGGGTGTTAGCAAGAGCCACGTAAGTACATGTTCACAATGGGAGCGGAACCGCACCGGCACCGCGCGCTTGGTAATCGCTTTCGCAGTGATCTTTTACAAGGGATATTACGAGCCGATTGGCCACACGACAATCCCAACTTGATGATGACGTGACACTCGGCAGATGCAGATTGAACCGGGACTGGGTAAAAGCCAAAACTGCTTTAACTCGACATGAGGTGGCGTACCGTCCTTAGGGACCAAAAAAAGTACATACTCAAAAATTTGCGCTTACTCATGTTGCGCAGTCAATTCATTTGTCGTTTACTTGAGCTTTATAAGACAATAACACACATAGAATTTTATAGAATCGACGAGTGTTCATTTTCGGCGAGAACGTTTGCCACCCCTGCATGTGAAAACTTAAGGAGAACGAGGGAAAGGCTGGCTTTCTTACCCGAAAATAAAGATCAGGGTTCAAACCATTTATACGGCAGGGGTCCGCAAAAATTGAGTGGGCGTATTCCATTCAAAACCCAGCCGGTCGTGGGAGGATGGTCTTGGCCAGGGTCGTCGTAGCCACGTTGCGTCGGACTACCTTGCTAGGCCTTCCGTAGCTAGCTAATCGTTGGCGGTCCCTTGATTGGCCGTATCGTTGTCGTTGTTGCTATTTTAGGTATCTGCGGTTCCAACGTTTGTCTCCACAACGTCCAATTCAAAGATTTTTTTTTTTGGAGGGGGAGGGGTTGTTTGAAGTCGGGCCGCGCTCGAAGAGCACGTCAAATTGCCCGTTTGTCGTCAGGACTACGTAAGCGAGCAATCTTACCGGCCATGTGGACTTTATCGCATGAATTCCGTACACCTTTGAAGCTCTCATAGAATTTCTTCGTAACTTGTTCGAAATTTACGATAATGAATTCGCTTCGTTAATATGAATTTATACTACGCACCTTATTTGCCGTGGATACTTTCGTGAGTAAGCTCTGTTACCTGTTTCGGACGAGGAAAACAATGCAGACGGGTTATACAAATACGGCTTTAGGCCGAATCGATTCTCGGCTATCACGGCCGCTAGGCGTGTGTCGGCGTGTTCCTCCTCATCGATGTCGACATACCCACCACTCTCGTCGCGATGGACAGCCATCACCCACACGAAGCTGCTCCGTCGGTTCCACGATATGCTACAGCCCTCCAGTACTTCGACTAAGTGAGATTGCAACGTGTTGACCCATTCAAGTGCCAAACCTCATACTTGCGGCATACGTTTGGCCCTGCATGGCGTGATAACATCAAGGCCTCGCCGGATCTCCCGAAATGCATCGCGTTCTCCCGGCCTCGCGATCTCCCGGCATTTAGAACAAAAATATGTAGCCATTCGTTTAAAATACAAGATCTATAATCAATGACAGGTTTAGTTGATCCTAATGAACCTATTTATTGAGATTTTTTAATATTACACTTCTCGATTTAGTATCGCATTAACGCTGGTATTCTTGTCGTACGCTTCAGTATGAGTTTTGTTACAAACCCTAAAACCAGAAAGGTGATGTATTACTTCATTAAAATCTTGGTTTTGTTAACGAACACTTAATCGTGTACACTTATTTATATGACTTTATGACCCGTCTTCATTTTCAAATTTTTACATACGTGTCCCTCAAAGATCCACAGAAAGTACGTGTACGCTTTTGATAGGTAGCTTTAATTGATGCTTAGAAAGTTGGGTATCCAGTTTTTTATATTCTTAAGGCGAACAAATTTGGGCATCCTTGCACGATACTTTAAGATGGCATTCTAGTAGAAAGTTTACAACAAAACCCTCATGCGCTCCAAACTGAACAACTGAACATGCGTAATGCTGGTAGAATACAACAATGAATAGCGGATTTGGATCGATCTCCTCTTTGATTTTATTCATTTATTTTCAATACTACTAATCCCATTCGGGATTGCTGTAGGGTGGTGCGTCATACAGAATTTTTTTCATACACACATGAAGATAATGGGATGCAAGCCTTTAACAACAGGTGCGCTTCAAATTTATTGAGAAAATGTTCTACACTAGTGGAATGTACAATGTTTCGTGCCAAGTGATTCCGTTCGTTGATAGCTGGAGGAAAACGTATATTTGAAGCAATTATTGTGGGATGGAAGTTCTTTGTAAAGTTTAGCGTGGTTATAACTTTTAAGCCGTTTACTAGTAGGGGTTAGATAATGTTCTGTGGGAATGTTGAAGTTGTTTTTAGCTAATTTGTATCGAAACTTGATCCTTCCTATTTTCGGGCTTATTTTTACTGACAACAGTTTCATTTGCTTACATAGCTCGGACGGAGAATAATGCAAACACTATTTGTCTCATAGGATAACCTTGCATCCATTCTTTGTATCCTTCGTAGCTTGCTAACACCAGAGGCGGTGTATGAGAACCAGACGACATTGGTGTACTCAAGCATAGGGCGGACTAGTGTTTTGTAGGCTAATAAATTGTGTCCTAGTTGATCTACTCTTTAAGGTTCTTTCTTAAAACTTAAGTATGTTCAGCGCTTTTTGAGTTAGTCAGTCAATATGCAAGTCCCAACGGAGGTCATGTCTTATCGGTAAGCCAGATTACTTGTACTCTATGACTTGCTAACGAATTGAGTAGCTTTTTGTTAGTTAGGGTCATAGACATAGCTTAATCTAAATTTAATGATATATGACAGTCGTGACATCACTGTACAATGTGTTGAAGTGCATTACTAAGGTCGATTTGATCGCGTTCGTTGTTGATTTTTGAGTAAAGCATACAATCCTAAGCAAGAAGACGGATTTGTACATTAACGTTTTGAACTACGTCATTTATGTCAATTACAAACAGGAAAGGTGCCATTAGCGATCCCTGAAGAACAGCAGATTAAACTTTTCTCTTTGACGATAAATTAGGTTGATTGTCACACACTGATAGCGATCAGAAAGGTAGTTTCTTATCCAATTAAATATTTTACCTGCTCCCAGAATAGTTTGTAGCTTAAATAGCAGTTTTATTTGGGATACCCTGTGGAATATGCTCTCAATAAATCTAGAAATATGACGTCAACCTGGCGCCTGTTAATTACAGTAGAAACGTCATGAATGCTTTCGGTCAGCTGAGTAAAATTCGATAACTGACACCTGAAGCCGTGCTCGAATGGGGTTATAATATTATTATAATGAAAACATAGTTTTGAAAGAATGGCAACACCATGATACAGACCAATAAGCAAGAGGTAAATTAAGGTCGCCTGCGATTATGATCTTGCGGCTGATGTTAAGATTCTTACAGATACATTCATACACACAACGAAATATCTCTGGGCTGTGTTTGGGGACCTGTAGACAACAGCAATGAAGCAGCAACTGTTATCACGGACGATTTTACACCATAAGCATTCAATTCCCATAACATTGGAAAGCAATGTACTTGAAATCCCGTTTCGAGCAAGAATCGCGGCTCCGCCACCTTGCCATCCTCTATCTTTGCGCACGATCATGTAGTTGGGAGGAGCGATGTCGCTTTTTTACATGGTGCTTGACAGCCACGTTTCGCCGATTACTACAATAGCGAGCACGGTTTTCAAAATAGCAGTTTCGAGGTTACCAGTTTTATTCATGATACATGGTTGAAAAAACCCCGAGACTGCGGGTAAACGACACAATACAAAAAGTCTCTAGAGACTTTTTTGTGTTGTGTCGTTTACCAAGTCCGGGGTTTTTTCAACCATGTGCAATGTACACCAGCTCGTTTGCGCCCTTACATTTTGTTCATTATTCATGATGTTCTTCGCTTTTAATTTGGGTAGGCGAAATTCGTAATCATAGTTGACATGGGCAGGCGTTAATCATGCACTTGTAAGATGGTTAAGACACCAGTTATCAAAGTCGTATCGTTTTTTACCTCGTCCCAAATATACACTTTTCCGTTTATTTTAACTTTAGGTTATATTAACGTGACGTTTTCACCGGCAAGCTTATTCGATTTCGAGCTTTCGAGGAGTTGTTTTATGATTCCCTGAACACGTTTTGAATAGTCCTTACTGATAAATAGCGCTTCATTTTCAATTTATTACAGTTGTGTAGAATTTTAATCTTGTCTCTGAAGTCAATTAGTTTGAGAATAATTGGACGAGTTTTGCCCTCAGTTGGTTTCCTCAGTCGATGTATACGTTCAATTCCATTTCATATTACATATAGTTTGTTTAAAAAAAAAAACGTTTGTTACTTTTACTTTAAGTTTGCTGCTGTCTTCGTTTGGCAGTTCAGAAAGAAAGCAAATAATTATATTATTTCTTCTACTGCGATTTTTCAAGTCATCAATCTTGTACACGAGTGATGCAGCAGTAGATTTGTGTTGTATTGTTTTGTCATGGGTTTGGTTCATAGTGGACCCAAGACCTTCAAGGCTTTTGATTTTGCAACTTTATGATCTCTTGTCTGGATTTTGTTTACGCCAGGCTCAGTTTGATTTCTTTGACGTCAGCGGAGACAACATCTAGTTTTTCCTGTATCGTTTCTAGTTCAGTTGGTCCGGGATTTGCTTCAACGTCACCACATGAAAAAAGTGGGTCTTCCGGTAACATTCCAAATTCCATACAGCACGGTAGCAGACAGAGACAAATATTCTAACTACATACAACAAGGATATTGTTTCCCTACCTGTGCAATGAACACAGAGTGGTTAAGAAGCGTCATCTTAACGATGCCACCATGCCCACGAAGAAGTGCAGGATGCGGGCAGTTTTTTATAAAGCTGAGCGGTGCTGGAGTAGCTGCTGTTACTGTCAATACTGGCTGTGGGTAATACAAATGTCCCTTGAAGTTCCAGAGAAAAGCTGTCCTGGTTCGTTACACTTGGTTCCGCTTTATTGGTTGGAAGTGGAACGGCAAAGACGCCGCTATACTAAGCCGCTTGATGGAGCTTGGTAACGCCCATATCCTGGTTTACCGGCAGAAGCAGCATCTGTGCAATAGACATGAAGTGGCTAAGAAGCGTTATCTTCACGATTCCACCGCGCCCGCGAAGAAGTGCAGGTTGCTGCCAGACTCTTTATAGTACCGAGCGGTGCTGGAGTTGCTGTCACTGTCGATATTGGCCGCGGGTAATCCAAATGTCCGTTGAAGTTTCACAGAAGAACATCTGTCCAGACCCGTCTCAGTTGGTTCTCTGTTATCAGTTGGAACGGCGAAGCTGCCGCTATGATCAACCGCTTGAAACTGCTCGGTGACGTCCATATTTTGGTGCAGCGGCAGGAGCAGCATCTGTGCAATGAACTCGAAGTGGTTAAGAAGCGTCAACTTGATCGATTCCACCGTGCCCACCCGTTTATTAATGAACATGAAACCATACCTTCGTTTGAATATTTGCTTTTACCTCATTTATCTTGTTTGGTTGTTATACATTTTAATAGTAAAACAGAAAAGGAAACGCCAAATTTTTGAGTTTTCAGAAGTAACTCACTTCGTATTTTAGAAAAGTAAAAAAAGGCGAAACAGAACCCTAAATGGGGCCGCTACCTGAGTACGCCTCTGCACCAGCGAAATATTGTATTTCCTCCGTCCTGGTGTCGTGAGAAAATGAAAAGCTTTTCAGCGAGAAAGTAATTATCTCTTCACTGACGAGACAGAAACCGTAACAATAAATAATTATATAAAAAAAAACGTGGCATTTAAAGGAACCCTCTACTGTTACACGGTGTGTAATTAAAAACGACGCCGGTGTTCATAGGAGAGAAAAAATTAAAGACGTTTTCAATTTTCTGCAATGCCGAATTACAGAGTAGCTCTTGAGGAGGAGTAGGGGAGGGCACGGAGGAGAGTGTATGCCCCTCCCCCATCACACTCCCCTCTACCTCACCTGGTGCCTTACCATTTAGCTGTAAATTTTCGCTAAATTTCCAGCTAAATTTAGTGAATAATTTTTCGCTAAATTTAGCGGAGAATTATTCCCGCTAAATTTTGCGGAGAAATTTAGCGAATATTTTCTCGCTAAATTTACTGGGAAATTGAATTGCAATTGAGGTCACGTGACTCCAATTTCACCGCTAAATTTAGTGGGGAAACGTAACCCTGCTAAACTTAGCAAGGAAATTTTCCCTCTAAATATAACGTGAAAATCTTTCTGCTAAATGAAGTGGAAATATTTCCCTGCCAAAGTTTGAGAAAACTTTCCCCGATAAACATAAACAACAAATATTTCCCGATAAATATAGCGGAACAATTTTTCCGCTACATGTGGCGGATAAATTCACCCGCTCAATTTAAGCGGAAAAATTGCTCATAATGCAACGCCCACAGTTACGCCGACGCCGACTCCAGCGCCGACGCCGACGGCGACGCCGCTCAACCCGGAAACGGGCGCCTAAGAGCTGCGCTCTAAAATAAATCACAGAGAGCACGAGTCGTAATATGACAGCGGTAGCTGTTAGTGAACGTTCCTGGCAAATAGAAAGGCTCATGTACGAACGAAAATCCCCATTCTACAGCAGAGGCACTGCTCTTCCTCTCCCCGTAGGCCGCTGCAGTACTGAAAAACCCACATGATCAAAAGGAGAGCGCTATCCTCGTCCCCGTCGTTTCTGCTACATCCACGTAACCTCCGGCGATGCACTCCCCCCTCCCCCTCCCCCTTAAATCAGTTTTAGAGATATTCGAGTAGTTCTCGGTTACATATAAAATTAAAGGCGCTAACTATAAACTATGACAATAAAGCCGATAAGGAGGGCGAACAACAAGAAAGTACTGTTTGCCTACACTCATTGTCCTTATCTATTGTTAGCGCCTTAATATTATGAAACATGAACCAACACACCTGCCTCGCTACTTTAGCTCAGTCATTTTAGCAGAACGGAGAAATGAAGCGCGAATGCCGTCTTGTTTGTTGGCATCAGTGATTGCAGTTATTCCCAAAATTGAGCGATCCATTTGGCCTTTGTCGCGCGAGACACTTGATCACGTTTCAGCCGCGTTCATTTTGATGTCGCAAAATGAATTATAAAAATCGGGGAGATGCCTGCTGACTGACGCTCTAAGCGTACGCATTGCATGTAAACCCCATGTGTGCTTACTTTTCAGTAAGCAATTTTTATGTTCTGGACGCTAAAAGAATCTAGTTTTCAGTCAAGAGACCAACCTGAACCGTGCGTCAGCACCGTTGTCTTTACCACAGCACCTGCAGCGCTTTTAGATGCCTAGGGTTAGTAGACATGTTTTCCCAGAGTTCACTAGATTTTGTCTGATTTGATCGTTAACTGGCGACGACACCAGGAGCTCAAAAGAACACCAGTATTTAGTGATCATGTTGGCAAATTTCGACATCTGGCAACACTGTCATAGGTAGAACCAAAGAACAATCACGTGCCTCGCGGGAAAGTTTTAGGACTAACAAGCGATCTAAAAAGTTTTTGATGTCTTTTCTTTTTTTTTTTGTTGGAAAGGCTGTCACAGAAACTACATCATGAATTGAAGAGTTCTCGCTTGGCGAACTAATTGAAGCTTTAGCTATTGGCGACCCCGTCTGAGTGAATTAGAGAAGGCGTTAATGATGCGTTCATGCAAACAGTGCCACGCAGTTTACATCTATAGACAGTTAGGGACCACTGGCGAAAGCATGACAATACATATATATAAATATATATATACATATATATATATATATATATATATATATATATATATATATATATATATATATATATATATATATATATATATATATATATTATCTTTTACGGTAACCGCGTATTAAGATGCTAGACAAAATACAAGGGTCTTAAATTTAGCCAGGACTTACATTTTCACAAATGAAATAAAATTTCATCAAGCACGACAGTATGGCAGTTTTTTATCATGCGGGTCCAGGCACAACTGCCTTCAGTATCCTTATTTTCTTGGCGTAGAAGTAACTGAACTGCGCCACAGTCGGTCGAATGTGACCGTTCGTTTCATCATTCAAGGGCTGTCATCTTACGCCAAACTGTTGACACCGTTTGTAATGTTGTTTATGACATCATTTGTTTTTTATATTGCGCTTACAAGAATGTTGAAAATTCAACTGGTTTCACACTCTCCTTCACCAAACATTTTATTAGGCACTACTGCTTCAGAGATACAGATACATTGCTCGCCACCCTTAATAGCTGGAAGTAGCGCAGATGCGCCAATAGTCCATTCTCGGCGTGGGATTTTCAAGAAGGATTAAGTTAACTTCCCGCAAATTAGATCATACTATACTTGTTCAGCGCCTTATTATATAAAAAATAGTTCCATCAACCTTGAACGAAATTTATGTGTATAGAATATTGTTGCATTTCAAGTTGATGAAATCGACATAGACATTTTTGAAAAATGGTATTTTATTTTCTAAGGTAAAAACAAAGTCACGGCTCGGACGCACCGCCAAGTCTCGTAATATACCTTGATCACGTTTTTGGTCTGTGGACACATATTTGGCATTCTGGAGATCTTTTATCCCATAGTGAGCCTTGAGCGGTACTTGCTGTGCGGGTTTGTATCGCCCAAAGGTTAGTGAAAATGGAGCACGCTTTATTAAGCGTAAGAACGTTCACTTTGTCCCTGCACTTTCGCGGGTGGAGAAGGTTAGAAAAAACGCATTTAACCGTAAAATCCCCAGTGAATGCTCACCGACGGTGCAGAGATAAACTAAACAAATTATCAGTTGCACAATTTTTTGAGGTGAATGTTTTTTTCGAATTTTACGGTATTTAAAACAAAATACAACGCACTCTTTTTTCGAATCCGACAAGACGCCATTGAAATTCTGGATTTCGCTAAATGTTGTTCAGATATAAATTATGCCGTTAATCTTACACGAAGCACGCTTAAGGTTTTCTCTCCATGCTATAGCTGTTGCAAAGGTCACTCCAGAAATGTTAGCAACGTTGGTCCCCTTATCCCGGCTTGAGCAGGCGGTCCCATGCTCTGGTACCGGGTATATGCAACCATTGATAATTATGGCAGCGCGCTGAATTGTCCTTCGTAGACACATGTTGAAATTTATTGTTCAGGACCGTTACAAGTTATTAATGATGTGTCGCACTCGTAGTAGTATAACCTGGTAAAGTGTGCAAAGTTGATACCTAATAAATCGCTGTTTCCCTTTCAAACATTAACCCAAGAAAGAAAAAAATAATACCAAAACTCATGTCCGAATTAAGTGGTTTGAACATGAATGTTCTACGGAAATCAGTCTGGTTGGGTGAAATAATTTAAAAAAAGGAGGACGTCCTACCAAACCCAACTAGGGAACTCTACACGGCTCCTCTCAGGGGTGACTGTGGTGATGGCCGTTGAAGGTCATTGTTTTCGTTAACGTTTTCTTTTACACTGGTGCATTTCCTTTCAAGTTGGTGATATCTCGAAGCCCGTGGTCGCATACGGATGGTGAAACGCCTTGAGATCTAGTTATGCTTTCTTGAGTAGTTTATATGTGCCACGACTCTAAGAAAGTGGCGGTCGGTGGTTGGTTTAAACGTCGAGAATGTGGGTTTTCTTAAAGTCGACACTTTGGTCTTTGACATCGCAGTGTTGAGCAACCGCGCTGCGCTTGTGGTCGGACTTGAGAACATTGTTTTGGTGTTGTCGTGTCCTCTCTTGAAAGTTTTTGGCTTCGTCAATCTACGAGCCTGGACAATCAACGATCGGAATCCTAGAAACGATAGCTTGCGTTCTCTCTTTTGAGGGGCGATTTTTTGGTCGTGGCATTGAATTGTATATTTTGTAATGAACAGATCTACTAACTTTTAAATATTAGATAAGTAAATCTTTGATAAGTCTAGACAACTGTTTTTTTTTTCTTAAGGACTTGAAAATAGCTTTTAGAATACACAGTTGTACAACAAAACACATTTGGGAACACTTCTAACTTTGAGAAACTTCTCCTGCCGTCCTCCTAAACATCTTCGGGGGGACTCAAAGGTAGGGTGATGGTCAAGGCTTGGTATCGGGGAGCCAAGTTTCTAGTCCAAGTTCTATTTCAAATAAAAACTCATGTAGAAGTACAGGGTCCCTGCGGCTCTTTTAGAGCTCCTAATCTTGGGGTTAGCATTATTTCGGGCCCATGTAAGCAACCAATCAGACATGGTTTCTTCAGATACTATCAGAGGCCTCACAGCCCAAAGCAAACGCAAGCATCAGAACTACAACATCACATTCAAGACAAAGCCATGTCTGAAGCGGAAATCACACGAACACATATGTACAAAAAGAAATCTAAAAGGAATTACGCAGGTAGTACAGTTGCTACGGAAAAAGGGTAGTACATGTGACCGATGACCGGAGCAGCAAAATCGCGACACGCGGCGCTATTGTTCCCGTGCGCGCCGATAGCGAGAGCGCCAGTCACGCTGCATGTCTCAACGTGGGAGTGGCCGGCAGAAAATTGAGGGATAAGATAGCTTTAAAATGCGAACTTTAGGATGGGCTGCTTTCTGCCGGCCACCCCCGCGTTGAAGCATGGTACGTGACTGTCACTCTCGCTATCGGCGCGCTCGGGAAAAATAGCGCCGCGTCTCGCGATTTATGCCACTCCGGTCATCGGTCACTTGTGCTACACTTTTTCCGTTGCAGCTGTACACAAACAAAGGAACAAATCTA
Source organism: Ixodes ricinus (assembly GCA_037355805.1). Taxonomy (NCBI): domain Eukaryota; kingdom Metazoa; phylum Arthropoda; class Arachnida; order Ixodida; family Ixodidae; genus Ixodes; species Ixodes ricinus. The sequence continues at coordinate 100,659 of JAZHYW010034494.1, read as the reverse complement.
TATGGTACCAAAAGCAAACATTGCTGAAAGCTTGGAAATCATTTTTAAATTCCCTGAACGTGGCCTATATTGTGTTACACGCTAACGACGGCCATAGCTTCAGGCAGTTCGGTCCGTGGACCAGGGGGCTATTAACGTGCCAAAGAAGGACACAGAGAGTGCCACCTGACCGACACCTCGAGACACCCCGAGCGGGGGTCTTCGTGAACCACGTCTAGGGAAAGCCCTCATCCGCCTTGCAGCGGCGACCACCCGCCGACAAACACTTGGGCACCCGCGGAGGAGGTTATAAAACAAGGTAAAACAGAACAACAAGGTCGCACAGGCATAATTTAGCGACAGTAAGTTTGTTACTCATATTGTATTGGCAATGTGCCCATACTAAGGTTGAAGAAAAATGTATAAAATTTAATTTAGTCAAAACTTTTGTCCCTATGATTTTTTGGACATTATGTTTTGTACTTTTACCGAAGAAATACGACCATGGCCTTTGCTATTTTACCGAAACGTCATGGCTTAATTTAGATGAAGATAAGCGAAGTATTCTTCGCACGAGGAAAATAAATAATATATATATATATATATATATATATATATATATATATATATATATATATATATATATATATATATATATATATATGACATCTTGGGGCTAAGTAGGCTGTAGGCGTATTTTATAAAGGTAGAAGCCACCGAGGGTCAAACAAACTTGGAAGGTTTAATTCAACATGTATAAGTTATACAGAAACCGCAACTTTTCGAAGGGGGACCCTTCTTCCTCAAGCGGGATATATATATATATATATATATATATATATATATATATATATATAAATGCCACCCTATGTAGCGCTTTAAAAATGCGCATGTATAGCGGGAAACGCCAAATCTTCAAGTGGCTTTTTCTTCGTGGGATTTATCTTGGTAGTTTCTTCTAGCTTCTCTTTATAGCTTCTACTACGAGTGCCCTGTGGCAGAGTCCTGTATTTGAGAATCTAGTCTTCGCGACTCATTCAAATACACGAACGCCGCGATTGGGTGAAAGATACAACGGAATTGGTCTGAATTGATTGAACAAGACACTGGAGCTAAACACTTGAAGAGACAGCAATGTCTATCTATATTTCTGACGGCAACAATATACACAATACTTTCCCAGGAAAGAGCGACGATATGTTATTAAAAAAAACTGATTTTGGGTGCCAACTTCTTAAACCTTACCGATGCTGCCGTAACATCGCAAGTTTGAGAATACGCCGCCCAGTTCACTGTTTTGCTCTCCTAGGTCCGGGTTAATGGCGCAGGACGCCACCCAATTTCAGGAATTCAACCGTGTGCATTTATCCATTGCCAAGTCTGTAGATCACGCTTCCGGCATTCGCAACTCCAACGGAGGCGAAGTCACCCAGTGGAAAGAAATTGAAGGGGAGAAGTTGGAAGCCTCGTCCCAGCGGAGTGCGCAGGATAAACTTTCGAGGCCTTGAGACAGAGATGTGAAACAGAGGAAGCACATTAAACGCTTGTCGTTGGAGTGACAAATAGGCTCATACTATAATGCCTTGTAAATACAGATACGTTAATTTTCTTGCAAAATAATTAATAATGGCGTTCTTTATAATATCGTAACAAATTGACGTACTTACGTAGTTTGCCCATGACAATGTTATTTATATAGAGGGGTATTCATATTAACGGTATCCATATTAACGAAACATGACTGTATCCTTTTGGGGAATTGCTTAAAAATAATTTCCTTTTTTTTCCTAGGATTGAATGAGATTACAACTAAATAACAGGGTTCAACGAGTTTTATGTGAGTTTTGTTTGTTTGTCTGTTTAAAAGTGAAGAGCTGAAACTTCGAAACAAAAACTAATTTGTTTCATAAAACTGTTTTTATGAGAGAGAGAGAGAGAGAATAACATTAACGTATAAAATGTTAAAATTAACTGTTCCGAGAAAGCAATATATAGTATGTTTTAAAAGCACAAAGGCACCCTTAAAACCGCGGCAGTCCCAACAGCATACTACGGCCTCCAGCGTAGCTTTCAACAGCTGACAAAATACATCGCTCCCATAATCGATCAGGGCCAGTTTGATTGATGGGATCAAGGGAGTTTCGCTGAGGCCTACGAGATTAGATACTGAAAAAAAGCGTTCGTCGCACCAAGCTCAAGGACCATGGAAGAAATAACTTAAACACTCATTTGGCGGCCAGTCTAAGACCACCTGCGCTAATGAGAAAAAGCCGAGCCGACGAAATATGGCCGAGAAATAAACAAGCGACAATCAGCGCCTCCTTCCTAACGACAGTAGAGAGCGTGAAAAGATAAAAGAAAAAGTTAGTTTCCTCGCTAATTGCGAAGAAACCGGGCAATTTAGCGCTCTTACAGGCTTTGTTCGAGCAATCGAATTAAAATACCAGCAAAAGTCTAATGGGACGCGAAAGGAACATGGTAATAACAAAAATGGGTTCCTGCTGTTTTGAATGATTGATTGAAGTGTTGCTCAATTGTTCGGAAGAGGGAACATTAAAAAAAGCCGAGTCTCTTTTGGTTTGTTTCTTTTGCCTCTTCCTCTCCCTCTCGTTTCTTGTCACCAATTTGTAATTACGCGTTACCGTGTCCTTTGCTCGGTGTTGGGAATTTTGTTTCAGCGTTTGTGTGTTTGTACGCATTTTTATTGACTGGAACTTTCTTTTTTCTAGTCTGGCTACCACGACGTCGCGCAGCTCATAACACGTGCCACTGATCTAAGGAAAAGATATAAGGGATGTTTTATTATGTTTTATTTCAACATTTTGTTCGTTTTAAAGAAGGAAGACACAAAGGAGACTTTTCACAACGGGAAGAAAGCAATTTCAGGAGATTCAAACGAAATATCTCTTGGCGTTTTCTCATCTGCGTACGCCCACAAACTCGTAACATCATCAACTGAAAAAGAAATGCACTACCGTAAAGAAAGACGACCACAAAAACACTGATCTTCAACAGCCGATCACCACATTCACACCTGGACAAAACCCAAGTAGGCATAGAAGCATAGGGTTCACAGTTAGGGCTTGGTTGGGCGTCCCCCTTTTTTGTGTTTCCACCCAACCAGACTGATCTCAGTCAAACATTCACATTGAAGTACTTAAATTTTGCACATATGCTGCAAGATATAGAAGCGGCAAATTGTTTTTAACTAGCCTTATATCAGACATTGGGTAGGGTTTGGGTAGTGAGGGGATTCATTAGTGATGACGTAACTCGCTGAAAAGGTATTTGCATTACGACATCGCTAATAAGTCTCCTCCTCTTTATTCCCAGGTGACAGACGAAGGTCCCTAGTGTAGCAAGGCCCAATCGCAAGATTTTCGACGTCAATTATCGGAGGCCAGTGCTGGGCACAAATCGGACACAATTGTGACGTCAGCGTTCTGCAAGGGCTTGTGTTTAATCAGCGAGAACATGAATCCTATCTAATCTTTGATACAGCACTTGCGGACAATAGTACCTAGCGCTAGCTTCTTGTAGACGACGTAAAAAAAACAAAAAGATGTGTTTCGGATCTTGCCAGATTGAAGTCCTTGGGAAACACGCGGAGGCTTGAGGAGAGTCCGCGGCAAAGTGACAGACGCGAGAATCCTGGCGTCGTCGCCGACTATCATTTGTACCCTCGTTTCGACTAAGCCTCAAGACACGCAAGTGCGCGGCGACGGGGACGCGAGCGAAGCAGCGCTGCATGCATCCAAAACTGATTACTATGAAAGAAGGAAAAGCCCAGGTCTTTTCTTCCCTACTCGAGTTCACCGCAAGTCTGCGCTTCATCAAAGCCAGAACATCTTCCTGTATATGCCCACATGCTAAACGCGCAACGTCGCTGTGCATTCACCGCGGATGACTGGTTCAACATGGGGTCGCACACACAGTGAAAAAGGCGAACTCCGTGTGGTTTCTCTTTTAGCGCCGCTCAATTAGCCCCGTTAGATTATAAGCGCTCCTGCGCTTAGACTTTAGGTGAAACAAAGTATTGTTTGTGTTACTTCTCACAATAGATAGGCACAAAAGAATATTGTGCGTGCCAAATGTTTGCGAAGAAACGCAACCAACAAGTAACGCAGGGTTTGAGATGATAAAGCATGAAATGCTTTTTGACGCTACACCCGAATGCCAACAATTTTTGCCATCCGTTTGTCTTGCTGTCCGTCTGCACGTCCGTGCATTTGCAGCTAAATGTAGCGGTGAAATTAATATCACAAGGCTTATACACGAATTCAGTGTCTCAGCCAAATTTAGCGAAAAAATGGATGTTACCTGACCAAACGTCACTGGACATACAGACCAATTCAGTTTCCTCGCTAAATTTCGCGTTAAACTTGACGCCATGTGACCTATACATCAGTTCCGTTTCTCCGCTAAGCTTAGCGGGAAAGTGGCGTCACGTGATGTCTCTTAGCGTCACTTGATCTACGCACCTTGGGTACATTGACGGCACGTGACCTATAAAACCATTTATTTTTTCAGCCAAATTTAGCGGGGAAATCTACGTCTTGTGACGCACCAATACTCTTACTAATGGCCTGCACCGATTCCCCATAATGCATTTCATGAATTGTAGGACATTGAAGGTAAAGGGGGCTGCCAATTATTTGTTCATGCTTCTTACGTCGTGATTCGCTATTTGGAATTTTTATCGATGAACCTACCTGATTTGCTGCTAAACGTTAATGAGGTGCTCGCGAGTCGCAGCACATTGCTTTTCTTGAGCTGTCCGTGATGACACACAAGGAAAACATTTGCCATTTGAAAGACCGGCTTTTTCCAGCAAGAAACCCTGCGTCCAGAAAACTGGCGCTCAGGATTTCGGTGAATTAGAGCGTGCTGGTAAGTGAAAAGAAGAACACGAAAAGTTTGCTTTGTCACATACATATACCCTTTTTTTTTATTCTTCATTGTTCCCTCTTTTTCTTTTTTTTTCTTGAGAAAAAACGGTGGGGGTCACATCCGTTCAGGACAGAGAACTTGGAATACTTAAGGGAAATACACTGTCTGTGGAAAATATTTCTTATAAGAATGTATATATAACATGAAACCCTCTTTTTACGAGCGCAGAAACACGAGAAATGCATCAGCTACAAGAAAAAAGGAGTTTATCTCGCAGACGTGATATCCTAGTTTCATGGCGTTTCCGACGCCACGTTTCTCCACACGTAATAACTTTTTGGTTCCGTGGTTTTTCTTCTTTTTTTAGATGCGGAGCATCTCTTGCTCGGGTCTATGTCCCGCGGCGTCGGCGTCGTAGTCCGCAGTCACACTACGCACGCGCAACTCTCCTCCTTCCCTCTCTCCAACAGCTGCGCGTTACTCTCTCCGCTCTCTTTCTCTACCAGCTGCGTGCACTGCGCGTGCGTTCGCTTCTCCTCACACCGCGCGCGCACGCGCAACTCTCCTCCTCTAGTCTCCTCTCCTTCAAGTGTGAAGAAAAATAAACGGCGAGCGGCGAGCGTTCCAAGTTTCTCTGCCGCGAGCCGCGACGAAGGCTCGCGTAGGGGATTCCGCTAGGGCAGTCGGTGGCGCCATCTCTCGACGTCAGCACGCAACTGACTCTTTCCTCGGAACCAACACGATGCTCCGCATCACCCCATGGTTCCCCTCGGGAAGATGGTGTATTTAAGCAAAGACGCAACTCTGCGACAATTTTTTTAACGTTTTGATAACTTAATGTAATGCTTCATACACACATAAAAAATATTTCGTGGTCTCAAAGTTGAATTACGCGAATGACTTGCATTTTGTATAAATAATGGGACTAACAAAACAAAATCCCAACGCTATAAATTTCCCCCAAAACCAAAGAGCCCGTAATGTCTGAAGCACACAGCGCGATATAGATACTGCGGTCACAAATTTGGAACATTTTTGAATTTTGTTTCACGAAAGAAGGTTGGTGGACAGAATTTTTTTACTTCGCGAAGTACGCCAAATAAGCACTTCCAACCGCAGTAGACTGCCGTTTATCTTTAAATTAGGCCAGAGTGGACGCTAAGCCACCTCAGCCAATACAGTGCTGTACAATTATCACATGACTACGCGTCCTACGTGTCGCTGTACGTCTCACTAAAGTCACGTGACACAATCACAGAACTAAACTAGTTTCGTCCACCTTAAGGTAAAATGAGTGCCGTTTAACGCGTATGGTTAAGTATGGTTGTTTTGGTGAGCGCGTTCTGTCTTAAGGAAAATGTACATAAAAAGCTGCGATTACCTCTTCAATTAAAGACTATCGCACTATGTACAGTGTTGTACATTGTTAGCATGAACACAACATCGGTACTTTTGCTCTTATAATTTGAGGAGCTATTAACGGGCACCAAAATTCTCTGTTAGGGTGATGCCCCAAATAAACGTTTCTCATAACACGGATACATTTCACAACAACATCGTAGTTCTATGAAAAGAACAAACTAATTAACAATTCCTGGTACGCGCTTATAGTATCGCGAGTGGACTCCTTACCACCCCCTAACCAGCCTGAAGGAGCCGTGCCTGAGATACATAAATCTGTTCGAAGCAAACCATATACGCATATGAATTGAACCCTTCTACAAACTTCAGATAGCGAGTATTACGAAGGATCAGTGAGCTAAAAAAATACAAAATCAAAATGACTGAAAAAATTTCAACCCGCAAATAAACCGAGCCTGCTCACCCAAAACCGGGAAAAACTTCCTCTGAGATTCAGGATTGATTTTCTCTTCACGCCAGCAAGTACGCTACTTTCTATTCACCCACATGTGTTTCGCGAGGAAACTCCGAGATATACTTGATGCTATCTGGGCGGGTATGCTGACTGAAAGTGGTTAAATAGCAGGGTGGTGTTTTGGAAAAAGAAGTGAAGGAGTGAAGGAGGAGCTTTGGAACCGACCAGTAGTCACGGGCCGATCTGGGCAATTCCGGGACCCTAAAGTGTCTGGGCTGAACGGAAATTCATTGGGCTCCCTGACCGCGGTGTTGAGATGACGATCCAAAGCTGTAGCCTATTATAACGTGTACACGTTATAATAGGCTACAGCTTGAAGACACATGTCTTCAAGTCGCACTTTGATCAAGTTTGTTAATTGCTTCATTATTTTGTGCGGAATCAAATTTCGACTGTTTCACGAGTAATTTAAACATGCCCTTTCAGGTCTCACTCAAGTGTCTCTACAATATTTCTAAAAGAGAAATATGTAATTATTAACCTTTCGCTAAATTTCGCACCAAACAGAGGCAACTAGCATCTCCATTGTACACTCAGATACTTAGGGGTTGATCTCTTCGGGGTGTAAGGTTTTATATTCCGATATATCTTTATGTGAGACTTTATTAATTACATTGATTAGTTTATGCGATTGAAATAAAATCTCTTGCTTTCAATAACTATGATATAAATATTAACTTGACGCATGAGAAAGAAGCCATCAGACCAAAACTAGTTTATTAACCAAGCGTTCACCCACATGTGTTTCTGCTCGTTTCACAAAGCAGATCGCCGCTGTATGTCTGAAAACGTGATGTTTTACTCCCGTCGGGATTAACACGGAGGCACTCGAGGAAGAGGTTCGGCTTGCACCGGTGAGCAGTCAATGATGAGACGAGCGCACCGTCATTGTTTATCTGGCAGTCGGCCTGTAGACTTCCGTTGCTGGTACCTAAGCGGATATGGTTAGGTGCCAGTAAGATATCATATTATTGGTTGAAACCAGACTTGTACACGTTACTGAAAAATAGTAAGGAATTACATTTACAATTACTCAAGGCTAAATTGTAATTTATTACAATTACAATTACCCTCACATTAAAGTAACTGACCGTTACGCCAAAAAGTAATCCGTTACTTTCGTGACGTTACTTTCAACATTATTGCCCTCAAGTAAGAAAAAAAGGGAAGAGGGATATTCAAGTTCTTATTGTTGCAACCTGTTCCATATAATGACCTTGAATATTTTGAACAACAACTGACTCTCGAAAGTCTCGTCAGACATTTTGCGATATTTCTTACTCAATATATCGACTGCTACGCTGAACACCCTCTGAACTGAGGCACTGGATGGGAGTTCCATATTGTTCCTCACGAATGCTTCATGCTCTGCAATGAGATTTTTCAGCGAAGCAATGGAAGTACTATTTACCTCGCAGATAGAGCAAAGCTTCATCGTTGCAGCCGTTGCCGCAAAGCTGTGGAAGTCATCATACATCTAGCCAGACTAAAATAAGTATTGATTTATGTCCATCTTACTATACCAACATATATTGCCAGACAATAGCAAAACATATAGTTGTAACAGTAAGGTTATAATTAAATAATAAATAAGGTTTGGCTCGATACTCCTCTTCCTTTGGTTCTGAACAGGTCGAGCCTCGGTTGAGACGTTGGTGAATAAAAAAAAAGTTTCCAGTACATAAATATAAGTAATAAAAAAAGGACACTCATAACAACAATTAAGTAGAACGTCGGTTAAAACAAGGAAATGTAAACGCACGTTTGCCGTGTGTGCCTTTCTTGGTGCCGTTCAAAAACGCACGGAGCACGAACCGACTGCAGTTTACTCCGGTATTCTCCAGGGAGATGTCCGCTGATGCCACGGGCAGCGCAGGGCAGAGTACTAAGTAAGCCGCGCTATGGCCCCACTTACGAGTTTGCACTCTCTCCTCAAGCCCAGAATATCAAGTCTACGTCAGCCACCATTATGTTTCATTTGTAAAGAATATCTGCTTGAGATAAGATGCGTCCTGCTGGGGTAAAAACAGAAAGAAGAAGGAAGGACGATTACCATTTTCCAAGTGCTCGAAAAAACTGACTCACAAAAAGGGTGACTGAGATGGAGATAACCTGGCTGGAATTCACAAATAAAGTGGGCCAACCCTAGAAGTTGGACTACAAAAAAGTAAGTAGCTTTTAAAACAGGGTTAAATAATGTGAAAGAAACAGAAAAAAAGACATCCTGGTTTATAAGAGAAGATGATAAGTGTGCAGCAATGAACAAGGATGCTTGTGGCAATAACAGCTTCACATATTATCACATCTCTTTTAGTAGATTTTAGGGTAGACGGAGCGTTGTCTCGTGTTGTGACATTATGAAAATGGTCGTAGTCACTATAACCGAGAAGGACATTCCGAGAAGGACCTCGAGCTTCTCGAAGAGGCACACAATCACTTTGTGTCCCCGTCCCCAGTCTTCAATTGCAAAGAAAAAACAAAGGGACTAAAAAAGCGGATGTAACTTGCCCCCCCCCCCCTCTTTTTTTGTAGAAATGTTTGTTTGGATTTTTTGACATTGTTGTTAGCGTCTAAAAAAATAGATTCAGTGGCTTAATGTTGCAAACAAAGGCTTTGTGGAACTGAAGAGTGCCAAGCCTCCCTTTGCGCTGGTCAATTCGCGCGACAGTGTCACTGCGCTCGACACTACCGAAATCAAAACAACCCTTTCTTTAGAAAAGGGGGGGTTGGCCCTGAAAAAAATTTAACGGATTACAAGGAATCCGTTACGTAAAAAATGTAAGGGAATTACTTTAAAATTACTCAAGGAAATATGTAATTATTCCGTTACAAAATTACTGATAAATGTAAGGGATTACAAGTAATTTCGTTACTTGTAACGGATTACGTACAAGTCTGGTTGAAACTGCATCAATATTTTCTTCACACCTATTCATTTTTTCTTCTTGAACTACTTCTGTTCCACACAAAGCTTCTTATTCATGGCGTCGTTGCATTGTAGAAGTGAGCATTATTGCATTATTGCAGCGAACGTTTTGCCTGGATGAAGGTTCAGCATATATGTATGGCGTTGGCTCCAACTTTTAAAAGGATAGTTTATTAGATTGGAGTTACTTAGTTTTGGAAAACGTTTCAAGTGTCTCAGTTTCTAATCTTATAAGACAGTGGCAGGTCTCGGTCAAAAGTGTCTATGCATATGCGAAACGAATGTTCTATATATATCCGTTCCTCAATACATTTTATTCTTACTTTTATCTTTACGACGTGATGTCTGCCAAGTTTGAATGAACACCTGAGCTGAGCGATAAGTCGTTTTAATTTAGAGAACTATAAGCACAGGCTAACATTGTTGACAACAAGGCATGGAGTTGGGCTGGTGGTTTGCTAGTAAGGAAAGCACAAGTCATCATTGTTAACTTGTGGCTTGCTAGCATGGTAGAAAAAAGCTACGCTAGTGACGAAAAATATTTTTTTACAACATTTGTGGAATTTACGTTTTAGAGCGCAGGTCTTTGGCGTCCGTTTCCGGCTTGAACGGCGTCGCCGTCACCGTAACTGCGCGTTGCATTATGGGACGTTTCGCATAATGACGTCACGTATGACGTCACCCTCGTTACGTCATACTGTGCCTTAATTTGGCAGAACTTTTTCCGCTAAATTTAGCGGGGAAGTGTTTTCACTCAATTTAGCGGGGAAAACTGTTCGCCATATTAAGCGGGCAAACTTTTCCGCTAAATTTAGCGGAAAAATTTCTCCGGCAGTCTGTTCAGCTAAATGTAGAGGGAAATTTTCACGGAAAGTTTAGTGGGAAAAATTTTCCGTCAAAACTAGCGGGGAATTTTTCCACCAAAGTGAGCGGGCGATTTTTTTCGCTAAATTTAGCGGTAAAATTTTTTTGTTAAGCCTAGCGGAAAAATATTACAGCTAAATTAAGCGGGAAAATTGTATCACCCAATTCAGCGGGTGAATTTTCTGCTAAATATAGTCGAAACATTTCACACTAAAACTAACGGGAAAATTTTCCCGCTACATTTAGCGGGGAAGTTTTTCGATAAATTTAGAGAGGAAATTTTCCCGCTAGATCTGGCGGAAAATATCTCTGCTAAGTTAGCGGAAAAAATTGACCACCAAATTTGTCACAAAAATTTCCCCGATACATTTAGCGGAAAAAATTTCCCCACTAGATTGAATGTAAAAATTTCTCCGCTAAATTTTGCGCAAGAAATTACCCACTAAATTTAACGGAACAATTACCCCGCTAAATTGTACGCAAAAAATTAGCCCGGAAATTTCTCCGCCAATTTCTATGCTAAATTTAGCGGAAAAACTTCCCGCTAAATTTAGTGGAGGAATTTACCGGAAAAGTGTCCTACAATTTTCCGGTAAATTCCCCTCCGTACCCTTTCCTCCCCCGTACCTTTACCTCTTTCTCCTCAAGAGCTGCGCTCTAATTCGGCATTACAGAGAATTGCAAACGCTTTCATTTTTTCTCTGGTTATTCGATGTAATACCTAATAAATTTCGGTCGTTTATCAGATTATTGCCAATCACTGAAAAAAACAACCATGAAAACATCGAGCTATTACCCAACGAGGAAATATGTGGACCAGCAAAAAATACTTGAAGCTTCTCCCCAAACCTTTAGGATATTCAATAAATCCGTAAACAAGAAACAAAAAAAAATTTATATGTATTAAGAATTGTACATAGCCTAAACCAAAGCTGTGTAAAACAATATATTGTTTACTACTCCTTACTTTAATACCCGTACGGTGTGTACCGAGTACAAGCGGCGACATCACAAAAAAAGGCAACGCGCTACATGCGGAAGGCGGAACTTCTCTTGCCTAAGCTATACTGCGCAATGGATTAGGTTTTCCCAAAAGCCTTCGCGCGTTGTAAAAATATAATTAAAGATTACATGATTTTTTTTTCTGGCGAGAAGGTTAGTGTTTATGTAAATACGGATTATTGTGTGACCACCGCAGGAGAGAAGGCAAGTGGGCAGTACCACATGACTTGTCAACCGAATTATTGACCGTGAACCGTACATATATTTTTACACATGTTCACGATAAAACACTACCTGTTGAGTTCGAACCCACATAAATGCGAGCCGCCCAATCTTTCTGGTCTGGAACGTGAGTTTTTGTATTTTTCGTGCGTCTATTCAATGGCGAGTTAATAATCCTTACCGCCATACTTCAGACCTAAGAGATGAAATATGCAACGCACGCCTTCCACAAAAAAGGGAATCAATATTACATAAACAATTCAACTGGAGGAAGGAATGTACGGTACATAAAAGCTAGAAAAAGTACCTAAGAAAAGACAGGAAAACTAGTAGTATAGAGAAAAAAGGAAGGGAGATGAGAGGAGGATTGTATGTATGGTAACAAGCGCTCCCCAAAGTATTTCAGGAGCATCAAATTAGGGACTCTCTCGGGGCTCCGGTCATTTCCCTAATATACCTTACGGTGCAGCTACTTTGGGGAACGAGCTGCTCAAAGCAACAGGAGAACACTTTTTTTCCCCGCTAGGGAAGGTGATGATCGCATTTCAGGATAGCGGCGACTCTTCCTAGCTCAAAGGAGTTGGTCTGTTGAAGTTTCACTAGCTAGATGAACGCACAATGCATTGTGCTTTATTATCAATTGATGGTGACGACTCATACTTAAAACACCAATTACATGGCTCTTCACCTACTTCTTTTAGCCTTGTTGTTGGATCGGAGAAGCTCTGAGTGAAATAAGCGGCGTCAAAAGAGAGGAAATCCTACATTGCCTAAAACCGGATCTCCCCGGGGCCGGTCAAATCAAACCGATGTTAGTCTCAGAATAATACAATCATGATGTCAACGAAACGAAACACTTTGAATCAAGACTGACTGCTAAAATTGTTGAATCGCCTTATATCTTCAAATCCGGTGGATGCGTGATTTTCACTTCCAAAACATGATACTTCAAGGTTACTAAATTTTAAGTATATTTATTTCTGGTTTTTCAAATGTAAACTAGAAGCATTATACTTTAACTTTGTTTTCGCCAACTCACATGTACAATGTAAGTTTCTTACAAGGATCATCTAGGAATGTTGTGTACATTGAATACTTTCAATGCATGAGGGATGTCATTTCAGCGATAGTTTCAGTATTCGACAGTCGGTATTTTAAAGGAATATGACGTTCAAGGTTTTAGGGATTGTATCACGGCAATAGAGTTTTGTAATCATATTTAGCATACAGAAGGTTAGGGCGCAAACGACCTGGTGATGGTTGAACATTGGTGACTAGAACCTGGAGACTAGGACAAAAAGGGACACAGAAAAACAATCTCAAACACTGAAACGTGCTGTTTTTTGTTTTTTTTCTCGCCAAGCGCACCTTGTTTATAATACATTTCAGTCTTTGCTGTCTACTAACCCGCGCATGCTATGGAATGCCAGTATCGTTTAGTACCACGTCATTTGTGCGCATTCTAATAAATTTCACATTATGGTCACTTAGACTGCACCGCCTTCGTTTACTGACATTCATGATTCAGACTTGCCGCGCCTTTTCTCTAACTCGGTTGGAATCCCTAAACTGATTTCCGAAGGCTATAGTATCAGCTTCGGTATCACATGCCGACAACATTAGCCTCCAGTTTTTGAAAGAGTATTGAAATATAATATTATAACTCCTTGCGTCACATTTTCACACAGTCATTGCAGTGTGCCACGCTACCTGACAACTGTAAGGAGAAAAAGGTTGGCCTAGAGCTACGAAATAAGCTAGGCTCAAGGGTAAATTCTCTTCGGCCATCTTGTTATTCAGAATCATTGCTTTAATAATCTTATGAGCTTCATCTAGGATCGCCGGAAATGATTTCCGGTCCTCCTAAGATGTAAAAAAAAACGAAAAGAAAGAAAAACAGTAGGTAGTTGTGACACAACTTCGGCCACCGATGTCCGGTGACCATTTTTAATTTTTATGAGAAAAACAGAAATTGATGACTCAATGCTAGTGGTGCCAAACTATCGATAGTACTATCGATGGTATCGATAGTCACCAGAAATCTGGCAATCGATAGTAAAAAAACTAACGATAGTACAATCGATAGTCGACTATCGAAAAACTATTGATAGCACTATTGATAGTCGACTATCGAAAATCTATGCATAGCACTATCGATAGTCGACTACCGGAAAACTATCGATAGTCGATTATCGGAAAACTATGGATAGTTGACTATCGGACAACTGTCGATAGTTGACTACCGTAAACATATCTTTAGTTCTGACGACAGTTTACAATTTATAGTTTTGCGACACTTGTAGTTTGCGTCGCTCCCTCTTCTCTTTTTCTCGCTTTATTTTTTCAAATGGGGCACCGACTAGCCCAAGCCCTTACCATCCCAACTTTGGTTCAGCTTTCAGTGATGACGAAGACGGGAGTTTGGGCGAAGAGAGGAGGAAGGAGGCGAGCGGCGGTTCGGAAACTGTGTTCGCTCTAGTAATGCAAAACTATTGATAGTGCTATCGATAGTCACCAGAAATCTGACTATCGATAGTAAAAAAACTATCGATAGTACTATCAATAGTCAACTATCGAAAAACCACCGATAGTTCACTGTCGAAAAACTATCGATAGTCGACTATCGAAAAACTATCGACTGTACTATCGATGGTACTATCGATAGTCTACTTTGATAGTTCTGCGGCACTATCGATAGTTTTGAAAAAAAAACTATCGATAGTATCGAGGTTCAATTTATCGATAGTTTTACATCACTACTCAACGCTCATGAGAACAAAACAGCAATCAGTTTTGCACCAAAAAAAATTATACTTGCGAAAAAAAAATACAAATAGGCGCACAGTGCGAAGCACTTTCTGCGAATCGCGCGAAGTTAATATTTGGGTCGCTTTTCCCAAAACAAGAGTGGTGGTTACTGGTCTAGATACATCTACTGACAAACTACAATAAGAGTGATTGACTCAAAATATTTCTCATAAAGAGCTCACGTTGTTAATTCTAGAGCAAATCGCAAATATGACATAATCAAGAAAATTTCTTACATTTATATTTTTCTTTTCTCCACATCCATAAACACAAGAACTTTCAACTTTTGACAGAGTGTTTTAGTGTATCTTGTTAATATTGGAGCAAAACATGTTTGTCCTGGCCAGCAAATTAAACTCATGAAAAACGCTCAAATTTTAATAATTTCGAGTTATTTTGAAGCTGAAATACAAAAAGTCAGTTTTCGATTTCTTTAAGCTCCCCCCCCCCCCGCCCCCCAATTAGGATCAATGATTCGTATTAACAGAATTCGCAAAAACATGTGGCATTATTTTTGTGCGTTTGAAGTTATAAATCTAGAAATATGACCTAACTGAGGCTACCGCACCACCGTGAATTGGTCGTGTCGATAGCCATAGGTGCCAAATTTATTATTGTTACGAAGTGTTAAATGCTGCAAGGTTGTCAGAAAAATTAAATTGACGGCACAGAGGCGGGTGATAGTTTTAAATTGAGAACTCGTAGCGCGTATTTTTATAAGAGTCGACGAAATTGCGCGCAATCAGGAGCGATCTAGAGGATCTGATGTCGCATGCTTCGGAGGCCTGTTTTCAATAGCCGGCGTGTATGGTCTCTGTGTACGCCAAGGAAAATAAGCGACCGGAGCGGCTCCGTTTAAGACATGTTTATCTTAGCGTTTTGCCTGGCGGTAACAATATACGGCGCGGCGGAACTCGCGTGCCCCCTCATGGCATTGGAGCCGCCGCCGTGGTGAGCCTTTGGAACGCAACCCGACTCCCTGGCAGGTGCCCGCGAGGCGAGCAGCAGACAGAGCGCGCACCGCACTAATCAAAACCCCATCATATGCACTTAGCTTAGTGTGATGACCACTGACAATTTTGTTTCAGCGCTATTTTTTTGTTTGTTCTGGAACGTATCAAAGAGCTCCTCACTCCACCTGCACGAGCACTTGACATTGACGGCATTTTGTTTTCGGCGAATTTTTTGTATTTTTACTCTGAGTGTGTGATGCAGGCATCATGTTCTACAAAGAATGGCATCTTGCTGAACAAAAAGAAGTCGAGGCACCCTAGCGCCCTCCACCTGTCTCTTTGGCGCGCGTTGGTGGAAACAGCGGGTGGCGCCGGCAGGGCCCGAAAATAAGGTTTCTCCCTCCTTGCCTAGTCGCCTTCAGACGTATAATAAAAAAGCTCAGAATCGTTTCACACCACGGAGTTGGACTGCGTTTACTGTCCTTAGCTTTGAACATCTACCCATAGGCCGTAAAACGCGATTACAAGATAAATTCTGAAGGGTACTCGTTGTGTGAATTTGTTTTAATAACTCATTGGCTTAAGATTTTTATGATATCTGTGGTAACCGCTTTGCACTACATTGCTCACAGACGCTGGTGGAAGCGAGTCTTTATTTCCGAAGTTGTATCTTTGTAGAAACTCCCGTTCTTTATACGACGAATGCGCACCGCATAGAGTTGACTCGTGTGCACTGCCAGAAGTGCCTGGATTGAGTTCCAACCAAGTGCTGGACGGAATCCCAGTCTCTTCTTTTCAGTGTCCTGAACAACTGCACACCAGACCTTAGCAGGTGAATCAGTGCAACATCCGGTCATTTTGTCTTGAGGAAGTCCACCATATCTGACGCACACTTAATACCTAATGTGGCCGGCCCTCGGAGTTTTAAAAGAGTTGCATGGTGTTTGACGAGGCCATGAATCCCATCGGAGGCGTTCTTGCCATGCCCAGTAGCTGGAAATATCCATTTGACCAACAGGTTCTTGGATTTCGTGAGCTCATGAAGTTGATACCGGTCCTTAAAATTCCTCTCCGCACCGTCAGTAACGTACGTAGCATGCGCGTTCAGCGGAGCAAACTCCTCAAGCCATTCGTGAATTTTCGCAACGGCGTAGCATGCACTGGCAGAATCGTGGTCAGGGTCATCACTGATGACGGTGGAGCTACGCGTTCCATTTCTGTCGGGTGTCTCAAATAGAGGCCAGGCGCTATAAATCGACCGCAAAATTCGGTTTCTTAACCTATTACGCTACGATTCTGTGCCGCGTTGCCCAGAGGTGGTGCATTTTTTCTATATAATTTGCAAATAGCGATGTTACCTGAGGAAAAAGTAAAGAAAGAAAACGGCCTAAGTCCTATGGAAACCCAGCTAAGCCACCGGTCTTCAACCAATAGGGTGCCCTATTGTTTTAACAGCGGTGACTTCGTTGCATTTCTATAGGTGTTAAGCCTTTTTCTTTCTTTAATTTTTCCTCAGGTAAATTTGGTCTTTGCAAATTTTGTAGAAAAAATGCACCACCTGTGGGCAACGCTGAACAAAATCGTAGCGCGATAGCTTAAGAAACCGAATTTTGCGGTTGATATAAAGAGCCTGGCCGCTACTTGAGACACCCAGTGGTTGTCACTACGCATCTGAAAATAGAAACTTGCGTCTTTTGCCATTGATGTGACTGAGGTTCTTCCCGCAGTACAAATGCCCAGTTTTGTGCGAAATCAAAAGGGAGACAGAGATTAGCCTTTTCTAGGAAATGTTTTGCTTCACTCATCGATTTTCCCTTCTCGCGTCGAATATGTTTTTGCTGCACCCATTTTCTCAAGTACTCTCGAAGGTGTTCCAGACACGTAACAGGACTCACTTATCTCATGTCAGCTCTACTTTCTCCCAGACTGCGTACAACACTTCATCATTATCTGGGACTCCCAGGACAGGCGCAGTAAAGGTTTCGGATGTTGGGCATGAGCTGCACTGGCCGAGGAAACACTTCGTAGATGGAGGGTCATATATAGTCAGTTCACGAAGGACTTTAGCACTTCTTATTTTTAGTGGCTTTTTCTAAGCCGCAAACACTTAGCTTGATGTTAGCACAGTACGTGCACACGTAAACTCCGTGCCAGGATGTATACTTTACACCCATTGGCCTCAATGAGTAAAAATGGTGAGTTCAATGGCCATGTCAGTGTAAGCGTCTTAAACAACAGCAAAGTTTTATGAATAGACCTAGTCATAAAACGTTTTGACACGTATTATTTTCGTCCCTTTGAAATGATGCCAATAACGTCTTCCTTGTTCGTGCTTTGTTGGGGGCAGTTGAGTTCTGCTTTAGTGTAGCAATTCAGTGCCACCTGAACGTCCTCTCAGCTCAGCCTAATTCTTGTGTAGGAGTCAAGAATTGACCCCAATCTGAGTGTCTTTTGGTTCTTTCTTGCTTTTTGGATGAAGTCGCAAGTTGCTGAAGGAATCCTCTTCTGGATCTGTTGCAGGGCGAGATTCCTTGGATTCAAGGTCAGGTGACGGCATCGTTCTTGGTACGAATAATAATAACCCAACGTATCCCTCATGTTCCTGAACAACTCCGGACAGATGTTGCAGCTTTGTTCCGAGGCGCCAGGCTCCTCTATAACTTTATGTGCTGCAGTGAGGCTTGATTAAATTTTCTTAACGAGAGCACTCTCAATGTCCCTCTGCTTCCGCGTTGCATGAGGTTTCCTATAATGCGAATTCAACTCACTCCGTGATTTCAGAGCTGATATTTCTGTTGACTGAACGAATCAGTTTAGATTCTCGACGGCTGCTTTCTGAGGAACAAAAATTTCGTCCGGCTCAGATGTCGCTGGAGGTTCTTTGGCGAGTTGCTTGAAGTGGCTGATGTAGTTCTGAAACAGAACGTCGGCATCTCGGATACAATGAGCTGCTTCTTCCATATGATTCTTTAACAAAGCGATGGCCAAATCCTTTACACTGCGAAAGTTTCGTTAATATGCGATTTTATTCTCGTGCGTGTTGAGATAGTCAGCGTAGAACACTCGGGTTTAGCTGTACGATTCAGCCATCGAAACGCGGGGAGCCCGCAAGGCTCCCCGCGTCCGCCTGATGGCTCACGTCCGCCTGATGGTTCACGAGAAAGACAAGTGAAGGTGAATGTTATCTCCTATCACAGCTCTCATAATTAAAAAAACCAGTACGATTTTCTCCAGTGTTTGTCTTCGCGTTTCAGAGTCCACTGTGGCGTCGGCTCCAATGTTATGAGGAGGCGTGTCGGTTCCGTCACGCCCTATCATGTTTCCGCACCATAAACACGTGTTAAGCAGAGCCGCCGTCCTATACGGGGCGTACACAGAGATCCTACTACACGCCGGCTATTGAAACCAGGTCGTGGGAAGAATGCGCCATGAGAGTGCCTCTCGATCGCTCCAGACCGCGCGCATTTTCTGTGACTCTTATACAAAAACGCACTAAAAATTCTTGCTTTAAAACCACCGTCCCCTCTGTGCCGTCAATTTTTATTTTTCTGAACACACTCGACCATTTTTACACTTTATAAAAATAATGAATTTGTTATCTATGAGTATTTACAAGCTGCATTCACAGTAAAGCGGTATCCTCAATATGGACATATTTCTAGGTTTATAACTTCAAATACACAAAATTGATGCAACATGTTTTGCAGATTTCGTTAGTACTTATCATTAGCCTTAATGCGGGAGTGTCTAAAAAATCGAAGATGGATTTTTTTAAATAGCATTTTAAAATATATTCTAATTATTAAAATGGCCACATTTGAGCAGTTCTCATGAGTATGTTCGCCTCCCTAGGACAAAAATATTTAAAGCTTATTTTTAGAAGATAAAGGAAGACAGGCTGCCAAAGTTTGGAAGTTCTGGTGTTTAGAGATGCGGATAAAAATATAAAATATCTGTATTTTTAGGAAATGGGCCATGTTTGCGATTTTTTTTATAGAAATTAGCAACGCCAGCACCTAATGATACATATTTTAAATCAATCATCCTTATATGTAGTTTGTCAGCAAATATGTTTTGACCGGTAGCCACAACAGGTTTCTTGGGAGAGGTAAAATGCCAATTTCACGTAAATGCAACAAGCGCTTCTCGTTGAAAGCGTACTTTTAATTTTTTTCCCCAAAGATAAACATTTTTTTTTCGCGAAACAGATTTCGGTTTTGTTCGGATGGGCATTGAGTATACAAAAATAAATATTTTTTCGTAAAAATTAAAAATAGTCATCGGACATGGTCGGCCGAAGTTATCTGAAAACAGCCTGTACACGACAAAGATATAAGTTATGGCCTGAGGTCAGGGAGGCACATCTTCGAATTGCAACTATCACCAATTGCGCCCGCTATGCAACAAGCACCAAAATGACGTCGCCCTCAAGAAAATCCGAGAATGGCATGTCAATGCTCTAAGCATAGCTTATTTAATAACTCTAGGTCGTACATTACAGAGATCTGGTGATGTTAATAGCCATAATAACTACTAAACATTGAAATGGCATCGATCATAAAAAAATGGGAAATGATTTGTCGATGTTTTAAAGAGCAACTCCGCTCAATTCCGAAGATTTCGGGATAATGAGTGATTTCGAATCAAAAAGCCCTACTAAAAGACACTACGTCGTTTGCTTCGCGAAAAATGGGATATATATTTTTAAATCTAATTTTAAACACGAGCGGAAATCGAAACCGAAACTTCGGCGCCGTCCGGCAACATTGGCCTCGGGCCGCCAAGTACATGGCCATCACGTGGTGCGAGATGTCACGTGATCCTCGGCCCAACGACGGGTGGGTTGGGAGCGGGCGTGTGGCAGGCGCGAGTGTCGTCTGCTCTGCACCGCACTCTTCGCCACGTTTTGGTGTCTACGGCATTCGACGACGTCTGCACAACTGCGGCATGAGTCTGCGCACGTGGTGTCCATAGTGTGGACGAAACTCCGAGAGACAATAATCACAAACGGTGAGACGACGACAGTGGTTGTGACACGAAAGACAGCGGTAACGGCGGGACCACGGCGGGCGGCCGGTCTGCTCCCAAGAAGCGAACTGCGCAGGCGCGTACGCCAATCACGTGGACACCACTGAGCGCAGAGAGGCAACGTTGCTGACGTCATGCGCTACGCTCCATCGGAGAAGTAAAAACAAGCAAAAGGGGGCCATGAAGATGACGTTTAGCTCAATGTTGGCTCCGCCCATGCCGTAGCCTTGACTGCGCTGTTGGTTGCGCCTGAATTCGCCCGCTCGAGTCAGCCGATTTCGGCAACTTGGCGAGTTGCAAAGTTTGCCGGACCGTTTAAGAAACATTTAGACAGAACTGCGTCGTAATATTTGGCGTGTGGTCTTCCTAGGCGATACTGAAGAGGACTGCATTGTTTTTTCAAAACCAAAAATGAAGCGGAGTTGCCCTTCAGCCTAGCATATGTAATAACTCTAGGCAGTCCCATCGCACGAATGTGGTGATGATGGTGGCCCTAATAAAAGGCACCAAAATGGTGGCGCCCTCAAGAAAATCGAAAAAGGGATTGTCGATGCTTTAAGCGTAGCTTATTTTAAGACTCTAAGGGGTTCCAATGCATATATATGGGGATGTTAATTGCCTTTGTTACTACAAGGCACCAAAAAGGCGACGACTTAAAAACTCAGGAAATTCGTTGTCGATGCTTTAAGCGCAGGTTATTTAATGATTTTAGGTTGAACGAGTGCATAGGTCTTGGGAAGTTGATAGCCTTAATAACGACTAGGCATAAAAATGGCGGCACCCTAATGAAAATCGGTGAATGGGCCGTCGATGCGTTAAGCGTAGCTTATTTAATGACTCTAGGTAGTTTCAGTGCACCGATCTGGTGATGTTCATGGCCCTAATAACTACTAAACACCAAATTGATAGCGCCCTCAAGAAAATCAAAGAATGGGTTTTCATGTCTTCAAGCATAGCCTATTTAATGACTCTAGGTGGCCCCAGTGCTCAGATTAGGTGATGTTCATTGCCCAAATAACTGCAGACGGTATTTATTTGCATTAATACTCTAAGATAATATTTTACACGTCATATATTTTTGATTCGCGAGTTTTCTTGAGTCAAGTCTTTCTTAACAACTTGGCAGCACAGAGTTTTCGTGTATCTCATTTTTTGAGACTCAATTACCCGAACTTATTATCAAGTAGGTTTCCGTACTAGACAATGTATGATCACTTGATTGTACTATATTGGTCATTGCTAAGGCATTAGATATCTTGTCGCATGAAATGCTAGTTTCCAAGCTTAGAAAACAAAGTTGATTGAAAGGCTTTAAAGTGAATTTACTGCTTCTTGCATGGTCTCACCCAAAATCTTTCAGCCATTGATCATGACTCTCGCCTTTTTTCAGTATTCTCGGGTGTTCCTCACTGCAGTCCTAGTAACCCCCCCCCTCCCTCTTTGACTCACCTGCATTACCATCCTGTTCGATTTTGTCACCTCAGGTCTAAGTCTTTTCGCTGAAGATTGTGTTCTACACGAATACATGTCGCACATGACCGACTAATATATTCTTCATTCTGATCTTAATGACTATCTCACTTTCTGTGAAACTCTTGGCTCATGGAACGAAACTTTAGTAATTGTATGATAATGAGAGTAGCAAGGCAAGCCATTTTACCTATTTCAAACACATAGTTCATATATTGTTCCCCTTTGTCTTACTTTTATACATATAAGTATATTAGTTTTTGCATTACCAGAAATGTTCCACACTGGTAATAATGTTAAGCGTATGCTTGGATGTCTTTTGTTGTAACTTTCTTCATGCTCGGATTAAAATATCATGTTTCATCCGTAAGGGTTTCGTTACTATATTGCTCGTGATCTTTGTTAAATACACTCAGAATTATATTTGCTCATTTAATTTTGTTGAACTATCCTAGTTCAACCAATGAAACAGTTAAAGCAGAGCGTTAAATCTAGCCTAACTTTGTAGGCGACTTCGTGTCTTCAATTATACATTATACTAAACGACAGTCTAAACCAATCGCTTTTAACCAATCCCACATCTGTCATCCTTAAGCGATAACAAATTAAAAAATTGCGCATCAAATGCGAGAATTTGCTTTTTCCTCGACTCCTTTGTCCTCATAACTAGATTTGACTCCAACAACCATCCTGCCACCGTCGTCTACATCACCGATTACTTTGTCTTAAAACATGTAATATGTAAGAATCCGTTCCATCCACTTTTTTCGCAGATGTGGCTGCAAAAGTGTTTCGAATTAAAGCCTAAAGGCCTTAAGAGTAGTTAAATAAATTAAGAAGTAGGCACCGCAGGCATTAATTTTGTAATACCTACGTGAATTTTGACGAGTTATTTGTTTTAATTTTAAAGTTTATTTGGCGTGTGTTCTATGATGAGCCTAACTTTCCTTATGTAGCGTTCCATGCTGTTAATAGCGTACTATTTGGAGGCTAGGGCTAGTACGAGTGTTCCTCAAGCGACGTAAATTAGGAATGGTAAACTCCTAAAACGTTGTACGTGCATTAATTAGTCAAACGTTCGTAATATGTAACACCTAATAGGCTATATTTAACTCGACTAGACAAATCAGAACTCCTTATTAATAAATAAATGCTCTTTTTTGCAGAATCTTTTCTCACATAAAAAAATTGTTTTGAGAGGTAACATTATCTCTGAACATTTAAATTTGCTGCGTACAAATGTTAAATATTTCATATGATAAATGTCTGAAAAGCAGATGAATTAAAGGTCGGTGTATTATCTGGAAGGTCTAACGTCGCGTACAAGCCCCGCTCATGTTTTGTCTAATCGAATCGCTCTTTCTTTTTTTCTTTTTTTTCTGCAGCGCTGTTGTTTTGGTTGTTGAGGCTCGAGCCTCTTGATCCATGTGCAGTCACGACTTGGCACCACCGTGGAGGCGAGCGATGCTGGCACCGAACCAAAGAGGAACTCCTTTGTAGTCGTTGGGGACTCAAGGGTTGAATGGTTCGTTTGCCTGCCATATATTGCGAAGGGGGGGGGGGGGTCGACCACGTGGCGTAGATTAGGTTCAAACTGATTGTCCTGCTCAGGGCGAGACAGACAGTAGGCGGATTCGTACATAAGCTGCAGATCCGCGAAAATATAGGATTTTGGTATAGATTTAGGCGCCTGATTGTGTGTTAACAATACAAACGCCCCCGACTTTGTAGAAAAGGACGAATGTACAAAGTTGTTTCATTAGTATTTCAGCCAAAATACCCTGAAAAACGACAGCACATGAAACACCTATCTGCGACAACCGACGTCGCTGAACGTCAGCAGCAGCCGATCCCACCCCGGGCGACGAGCACTACTAAATTATTGTTAGCAAAAAATGGCAGGAACAGGTTTTTTATTGTTAGACTACATATATTAAATTACACCCGATGTTTACAATGGATCGAAACTATTTTGACGCGATAGCATTAAGGAGCAGGTGAAGTATTACACCGGCATCGGTGGCGTGACTAGAAAATCGTGGACTCGAAAATACTGATTGGTCGATAAAATGATGGCATCGCAGCCACGTGACCTCGCGCGGGAATTTCAAAGAACCCACAATGCTCACATGAGACGTGACGTCACGCGTGAAATGAAAGTGATGAACAAATATGACATACAATGCGAAATAAAGGTCGCAGCATCTCTCAAATGATTTTACTTTATAAAGTTTTTAATTTGCCACAAACAATAACAATTCGAGTAATTTCAGGCGGGATTCGAACCCCAACCCTCCGGTTGCGAGCCAGACACGCTGCTGAAAAGGCCATGTCCGCCGCACTTCCTACTCACTGGCAGGAAGAGCATGAGAAGCGAAAGTGAATCCGATGTGAACGGGGCCCGATGACGCTATTGCGTCTCTGTCTTAAAGGCGAAGCCTCAACATCCTTTAAGTTTCTGATTTCAATTGTTGTTTTATTTTTTACATAAGAACTAGTATACATTTTAGGGCTTACTGAATTATACTGAAACAAGCGACGAACTAGTTAGTTTGTTTCTCTACAAAATGCCAATAAAAAGGAACATTCAGTGCTGTACTATAGATTACATCACTATCACCAATGGTTTACACTAATATGATCTCATTTAATGTAAAATTATTATGCGTTAAATATTCTGAGCTTTTCTTTTAATAAAGTTTGTGAGGACGAGACGAATAGATTATTCAGCAATATTGGGACTTGTCCCTTTCATTTGTTTGACATTATAATAGCCTGGAAGCGTTAATTTTGTATAACAGTGGTTCTCAACCATTAACGTTTTGAGGACCCCTTGTGGATCGGCGAAGTTGATAGATAACACCCGCTCGTAGTGAGGGGTAGTAAAAGGTGTAGGTTAATTAGTATAATGATTTGACAAATGGGTAAAACGAAGGGCTAGTGTAAAGAAGACTTTTCTGAATGACATACACACGATAAAACTCAGCCGAAAATCGGAACCTTTCTTCTCAATATGAAAAAAAAAAAACTTTTATTGCCGAGCTTGTTTGAGGATTTTGACGACATGATGGTGCTTAAGACAAGGACAAAAGAGGAGACTAGACAACACGGAGCGCTCCGTGTTGCCTAGTCTCCCTTTTGTCCTTGTCTTAAGCGCCATCATGTCGTCAAATTCCCAGTACCAACTAGCCCAACAATCTGCACTGATTTGTTTGAGGAAACAGTGCTTCGAGGACACCATGAATGTTTTCGCGCTCCTCCATTTGAGAACCGCCGTTGCATAATATTACAGATTATGAAGCTACGGTTGAAGTACGTTTTGCTTTCGCTCAAGCTGTCTCTTATGAAAATGTGCCTATTGTGCATAAATTACAAAGAAATAAAAACATGAAAATATACGTAATTCCCTCCGCCAAATGATGTATCTTCAAAAAATTGTAATATTTGTGTTTCTCTCAGAGGAATGTGTAGGTTAGGGTCAAAAGCGACACTAAGTTACCCAAATGTAAGGGTGCAAAGGCGCTGATGTGAATTGAATGGAAATACAAAAATAACTCTGAGTCTAAGGTAAAAAAGAGAGGCAGGACAAACAAAATATCATAAACTCAGCTGAACATTTATTTACATATGAGCTCCTAAATATAGCCTGGACAAAAATACAGAACAAAAATTAAAATACAAAAAAGACTAAAAACACACACACACATATTGTATACTCCACCACGTGCCTTGCACACGAGTCAGTGAGACTTTGCACACATCACAACCTGACCCGTCCAAAAACAGATTCCTTCCTTTGATATGACCACGGAACACACATACCATAGCCTCAAGGTGTTTCGTGATTATATACACTCAGTTGCTTGATGAGGTTCCTGCTCAAAATAACATCAACATTTAAGAAGACCCAGGATAAACATAAGTATATATATATTATTTTACCGTGTACACGATCAAATTGTAAAAAAATATTGTGCGCTTTAAACTTAAAGATTTCGTTTTCCCTCGTATTCACTGCGTAGTTATCTGTCATCACAAACGTTATGCAAAATATGAAGAACATGGAAAATGAATAACAACAATCCGTTCAATCGGTTGTCCACAATTAAAGTCTAATGTTTTGTGATTTAAGGTACATCGACACTAAATTGACACGAAAAAAGTCAAGGTCAAACCAAGCGAAGTAAGCCTGAAATGCGATACAGGGGTTAAGAACTGCCCTAAGGTATGTTCTTTCTTCGGAACAGTTATGATAACCTCTTCCTTCTTGACACAGCGCGGTCACAGTGGCGATACAGGCGCTGTCAGGCGTCTCGGCGATGACATCTCCAAACACTTTTGACAGCTGCCTCAAGCAGACGCTCATGCTGCTGTATAATCCTCCCAGGGTGCACTCAATGGAGATTGAAAGCTTTCGGGAAAGTAGATGAAACCATAAAAAATAGAGTAAAACCAGGATAAAATCAAGACGGCCATGTCAGGACGAAAAGGAAATGTATAAAAGTACAGCAAAATACTTTTTTTTTTCAATTTGCGCAAAGAACGTAGTGTGTTATTTTCTTAAGTACAGATTTCACATATAGAAGTGGTCACAAAAACAGGATTTGTATCTTTTGTCATGTTAAATGTCCACTATCAAATCCTTCTGCAGAACGTATTGTGCGTCAATGTTCTCATATAAAAAAAAATTCTAGTAATATTTTAGTTTGTCGTGTGAAACTCGGAAAATTATTTCTTCGAACTTAAGGATAAGCAAGAAAATGTATGTTGGACGCATTTTTGAACAAAGACAGTGTGCAAGTTATTAGTTCCTATGAGGTTCTTTTTTGATTACCTCCGTTGGTAGCCTGTAGCTTTATTTTCTAGTAATTATATTTAAGTTTAATATCAGCTGTTCCCACAGTAAATACCACGCCCGATAGAAAATTACAATGCTGCACGGATCAAGTGTAATGCGAGTATATTTGAATTTTGACAATACTCGATGTTACTGTGGGTCATGAAGATGTTCGAGTTGTAAATAAGAAACATAGTAAAGTGACGAGGAAACGAACCTAAAGAATAAATACGTGTTGAGAGGTTGAAGGGTAAGAAATAACCAAAAATAAAACGTTCAACTGAAGATTGTGGGTTCTGCGGTTCTGTTTTGGTACTGAGACGTTCTTGTAGGAAATTGTTTTATTGTAAGCTTCCAAGTCATGATACTGCTGGGGCCTCCGCTGTGGTGCCGAGTTTCGCAAAAGAAGTTTATTTTCGGTGTACTGTTGTGTGTTTTTGGAAAGGGTTTATTTTCTATACGCTTACCACCTGCGGCTCTCTTTGATCTAGACAAGTGTGACGGCTACGATTATTTCACTCCCATCACCCAAGGCGCACTCCAGAGCGATACCGCTGCGTTCTTTCCGTTAGTTTTCGGGGTTGATTGTTGATGGCAGAAAAGAGAAAATTTCACCAGAATGTCTGAACATTCTTCGCGCAACTTTGATTTACTTTGACGGCAGCTCATTGATTTCAAGGTGTGTATTTTTAGTTCTTTTTGTATTTCGGTCGAGCTATTCCATATTTTTCTTTATCTAGTGGAACCGACTCGATCAAAGGAAACAGGCGTTATAGTGATGAGTCAAGGCTCGGTGTATGAGAACTTGGGGTGAAGAATATACCACGAACCTCATATGTTCATTGAATCGCAAGAAGTGATTTTTTGCGGGTTTATTGCCTATATGGTACCAGAACAAGTACGTCATTGCTACGAAAAGAAATATTTCCCTGTTTGATGTGAGGATATAGCCCGTATATATTTGTGCATATCTATATAATCACTCTGTTTGAATGCATGGTTGACTGAAAACTTATCGTTTAACCACTAACTACAAAATGTTCCTTTGTACTGCCACGCGTAATGCCCCTAATTGTATAAAATGATACTGCGCCTACATACTCACAATAAAAAATTTAAAAAAGAATAAATAGCATAGCTACAAAAGAAACATCGGCTGCATTAAATGTGGCATATCTAAAGCAGAATTCACTTCAAACGTTTCATACGTGCTAATTTATGACGCAGTAGCAGAGTTTTTGGTCACATTACTCTACAAGTCGGTAACGGCATGGCAAGACCTTCACCTCATTGACAACCCACAGCACTTGGAACGCAGCCATACGCTAGTGAGGAAGATATGACTCAAGGCCAATGGCTCATTGGCGGAGTAGACCACTAATTCAACTTAATTTTTGATCAAAATGAAATATCTTTTGTTCAACACAGAACGAGTACCCAGCAGAGTTTTAAGCCTGAAATGCTTTTCAACATAACCTCTTATTTCAAGCATTTTTCCGTTTGTCCGCATGTTTCTCCACTGAATGTAGAGAGGAAAGTGACGCCTCCATACTTTAGGACACGTTACAGACCACAAATTTGTTTACCCCGCAATTTTTTTTATCGCTACGTTGCATATACACCAACTCAGTTGACCCTCTAAATAAAATGGAAATTGATGTCACGTTACTTCAAAACATTCGACGCGAATTTTCCAGTCGAATGTAGTGGTATATTGGGGAGATGAATAAACAATAGGTTCTTCACTCCCTCGGAACGGCTGTGAAATGACTTCAAAACAAATATAAACTGTGTCTTTATGAATACTTATTTTCATGTATTACAGGGCTTTGGAGATTCAGCTCTCCCAATTGTTTTAGTCTATCAAATTCCCGTCCATTGTCTTTAGAATAACTTCACCAGTATCAATCCCAAACAATATGACCATTTATTCTACAGCTGTTCCTTGGTGATACAAGAACCAAGTCACCAATCAATATTCATATAGTCATTCGCTATTACGTCGCAAGACATTTTTAAACAAAAAGGTTTTGCGGCTCGTTTGTGCGGGTTGTGAAGCCGTTTATATGATCAGCTCGAACAGTCGAGCATAAATGATAGTTTAGCAAGACTTGACGGCTTTATAATTTATACTAATATATTTACATATAAATACTGTCACGGACAAAGGTAACGAGACGAGAAATAATGAACTGCAAATAAAAAGGTTTAGTGGGCGAACTTCTGACAAACAAAATAAAGAGCGAGCGGCAAGACAGCAAAATAGCGGGCGGCGATTAGGTGGCGTAAGAGCAAGGGAGAGCGAGACTGACTCACAAGGTCGCGGGCCGCACCTTATCTGCAGCGTGTCGGCATCTAAAATGTTCGACATAAAAGCTTCGATCGTCACGGGCTCGGGGCGAGAATGAACAGGCACTTTCTAGAACAAGACACAAGACGAAATGATAAAAGTTACGCCCCGAGCAAGAATAAACGGGAATCTTCTAGAATTCTGTGACCGAGCGTTCTTTGCTCGGCCCTGAGCGCGGCAATATTATATATATATATATCAAGATGTACACGCGATTCAAATCTATAGCGAAAGGTTATGAATTCGTATTCTGTCCTCCCACCAAAAGAAAGGACGGAGCAAGCACGACGAGCCCCCACGTGACAGAGAACGACCCCAATGCTGCCACAAAATCTGTTCACATTTCCTTAGATTTTGTGTGGATATGTATCTGAAGAAGTCAAAACTCCTTAAGTCTACAAAATATTCAATTCCCATTTACAGCAGTGGATTTTTTTTAAAACTGACTCCAAACGATTTAGAACATGCTTGATAAGGTTCACATATGTCCTTTTTCTTGTCGGCCCAATCAAGGAGGCGGCTTCCTTGAACTCCACTTCCTTATCAAAGGATGTCCGGAGTTCCTCGACACAGCGTGAACACTCGCTCTTCCAACACCTGCTCTGTCACTCTAAATATCTTTTCCTCATTAGACACAGGTGTTTAGAACGTGCTTGCACAACAACAACCGCATTAACGTACTTCCCATCTAATCACTGTGCGAGTGGTAACAAGTAGATGTAACATAAAATCCACACAAGCCGAACGTTGGTCGGATAAAAGTGAGGTGGGAAACGAAAGCTCGCCAAATGTTTTTTTCATGCCCCCATTAGTTAATTCTGTAAGTACGTAAGTGTTTGATATATTTCCGATGAGCAGATGTTGCGTCTCGTTGTTAAATAATTTATTCTTACCGGGGCGGGACCATTTGCCACTTCGTTGACCATTGCTCAAACATAAACAACACTTAAAGGACAAATGAAGGAGATAAACGACGTAGTGAATCTTGTTTGGGCATTCGATGTCCACACCCCAAAAATGAAAATACCCACGTGACGTTTGCCATTTCAAATGCAAGGAGAAACAACAAATGCGTGTCGCAAAAACATACAGGGTGTTTCAGAAATTGTGAGACAAATTAATATTTAAAAAATGCGCATTGCACACAAAACAAAGGTTGTAAATTTGGTGGTCTTTGTCAAAGGGCCAATTAATAAACTTATAAGAGCTCAGAATATTTGTTTTGTAATTATCTCCTAGAAATTAAAATTTTAATTGATAATTTGAAAGTTATGATTTCAATTAATGTATTGATGCAAATGAACGAAAACTAATAAGTCCACCAAAATTACAAATGATATGAAGCACGCGCAGCATTTTTCGCGGATCTGAAAGAAAGGCAAAATTTTGAAGCGTTTCTTGATTTCGGTTTATTATCGGAGCCCATCTCAGCGCCAGCAATGCCGCCCCTGTGGGCGGAACGCGCAACACGTGTGCACCGCCATGCATTGCACGTATAATATGGTATAAAAGAAATTCTCCTGGCTGCAATCTGAAGTTTTCCTTTTTGCGCCACGTCGATGCCAGTGTGAAAAAGCACCTCTACGTGCGATGCGTGGCACCTTGCGCAAGTTGCGTGTTTCGCCCAAGGGGAGTGGCATTTCTGGCGGGGAGATGTGCTTTGATAAGAAGCCGAAACAAAGAAATGCCTCCAAATTCAAATTTTTTTTTCGGAATACTATAAATTGCTGCGCATGCCTCATATGTTTGCACTTTGGGTGGATTTAGTAGGTTTCGATAATTCACAACACATTTATAATTAAAACCATACCTTTAAATATATTTATTGGAAATTTAGTTACTGACAAACAAATAAATAATTACGGAATTAGACTGAACGCTAACATTTTTTTGTTAGTTGGCCCTTTGGCAGAAGCTAATACGACATCTAATTTTCTGTTCTGCGATGCGCATTTTTTGAAGGAACGATTTGGCTCAGATTTCCAGAAACATGCCACACAATTTCGGCGTTGAATATATAAATACGGTTTAATTAGAGTTTATGGTGTCATATTTGCATGTTAGAAGACATCATGCATTTCAGCTTTGTTAACAGTGAATCTACACGCACAAACCTAAAGCAGGCTGAAACCCTCCAGCACATGGTGCCAAAGAAATATTTGAGTAACTGCATGTGGTTGAAAGTATTGACTGAGAGCACCTTTGCAACTCTGGTATCGAGTCATGATTTTATAGCATTCATAGTAAACGTCGGGCTCTCGAGACATCTCGAAGAACACATGTCTGTATATATATTGCAATCCATTATTACAATGTCATGTTACTTAAGGTAAAACTAAGGAGCGCTTTCCTTGTCAGGAAAACTAAAGCTGCGCAATTTCAATAGTCACAAATACCCAAAGCATGGACTGCATAAATGCGCCTACGACAGCAAAACGCCAAGTAACTCGCATGCCCTTTTACGATTTGAAAACACTTTTGGGGCACAATCATTCACAAGATTCTAGTATTTTGAAATCAAGTAATATTTGAACTATAAAGACTTCAAGGCTCAGCTGGTTTGAGCTATATTGACGAGTAGCGTCAAAAGTTAAGAATAGCATCCATCAGTGTAATTGACGTTAATACAATTGCTGGCACCTTAAGAAGTGTTGTACATGGTGCGTCATCCTACCGTCACTCCTCAACCAATGAGATTGGAGCACTGCAGTGATTTCCTACGCCCTCCCCTTTGTTTTCTGAAGGTACCCCTTAATTTGCAACGACTGATTCTCAATGCCCCCCCCCCCCTAAAAATGTAGACACACCCCCTACTTTCAATTCCTGGGGACACCACTGGAGCATTGGTCGATAAGAAAGTCGAAAAACGAATCACGAAGCTAGAAGCATTACCGCAGAAAACCACACCCCACTTTTATTAAGCTCCGACACCATAGGAGTAGTGCGACGGTTGACGTTCACCAACGCGCACTACTACACGCGGTGAATGAGGCTGAAAAGGAGTTCTGCTATACGTTCCACGCAACAAGAATCCTTCGCCACCATTCGGTGTCATCTTTTGTAGTGGAACAAGAGAAACAAATACCGCCGTCCCTGAATAAATCTTGCCGAACAAAACATCCTCCCCAAAGAACGCGCCGCAAAAACAAAACCAAGGAAAAACGCGACCAGTGACGGACAGCACCTGCGGCGTAGAAACGAATGCAGATTGCGAACGTGCACACCGCACGCTTGAAAGAACTGACCGCTACCTCCACTCCAGTTACTCTCCTCCACTAACCCCTCCGTAACGTAGACCAGAGCCAAGGATATGGAGCTGATCAACCAATCAGACGTAATGCTCCACTCTGACGTCAAGTAATTTTTTTTTAATTTCTGGCTAACATAATTTATTTTTCGCTTTCTTCTGCTTCATCATAGAGGCGATAGGTAAGGGAGGGGTGAGGGTAAGACCAGCCAATCACGAGACGGCTTTGAAGAACGTCACAAATTTGTGAGTTTGTAAGCAGTCTCTGTAGTCTGAAGTGCGGTTCACGTCAGGGTCCGTGGTTACAGTGGTTAGGATTCAAGAGAGGTATAAAATAACAGAAGGAGCCAGGAGCTTCGAATAGCCAACAAAGTCGGCGACGGCTGGCAATCGAGAAGAGGTTTTTTGCAACCTGTGTCTGGCATTTTGTCGCGAGAAATTCAACCGGCCATGCAGCGTCTCCTAAGTTCCGGATTTTTGCTTCTTTTTGGTAAGCACAATGTGTCCTTTAAATTTCTCTCATCATTCACCTTAAAGTAGTCGACACACAGGAGAATCGAAATGAGATTTTTTTGTTTTGTTTTACTGTGTATAATGCGGATGGCGTTTCTATATTATTAAATGTGGTACAGAGGTCACGAAGACGCTCTGAATACGCTAATATCGTTCCTGTTTTATTTATCGGTTACAATGTGGACTGTTTTGGCAACGCTTATGTTCAAAACATTTAACGGGTCATAGCATCAAACGAGTCAAAATATCCATTAGGTCACGCAACACAAGAGTCAAAACGTCCAACGCGTCAAGACATCCATCCGAGTTGAAACATCTATAAAGTCGAAACGTCCATCGAGTCAGAACATTCATCCAGAGGCTTGAAAGACGGGGACATTGAAAATTTGAAAGATATATACTGCAAACGACTTATTTTTTAGGGCTAAATATTTCGCGATTTAGGTCAAAGCTGAAGTTCTCGAATAATTTGTGGGTTCTTATTTCGCTACGCGGTGGGGTTTCAATATAGATTCCAATCTGTCTACATTTTACCGGAATTGTTCGCGGGACCTATTTGTCGCGAATTCTAGGCGATTCGCGAAATTGGCGAAAATTAAGTCGTTTACAGTATCTATATATTATTTTTGTTGAGTTGAGTCACTCTTGTACACACAACTAACATATAGTTTTAACCTTTCTTGGTAAGCTTGTATGCGTGGATGTATGCATCGTGTTTTGAATTTGTGCGCATGATTTTTTTCGTTTTTTGTTTGTACTAAAGTCTCTCATACAAAGTGTTCGGTTGTTTTGAGGCACAAAGAAGTAAATAAATAATTCACTTATAAGATAACGCTTTTACTTTGCAATGACGTTTCCCGGAAGGATGCAATTCACCTTCGCCAAGGAGCTGCTCGCTACTCAGCCACAGGTACCTCCACTGGACGCTGATGGGCTGGAGCAATTTGCCAAATATTTTGACAGCTTCGTAGGGAGTACTATAACGATCACTATAACGTAGTCCAAACTACCGAATATGTCACACATCATCATCATGATTATTTATTTTCCTTGAGGGCCCATGGGGCATTATACAAGGGGGTGGCAATATAACAAAAAAGATAGAACAGTAAACACAAATATCACACTGTTATCTAGCTAGGCAAGTTAGATAAAGAGAGGGTAATGGGTTTAACAAATTTAGTAGTATTATTAATAAAAACGGTGTTGTGGTGAGAAACAGTTGATGATGGAATTGGACGTAATTTACATAGGTGATGTAGACGCGGAAAAATACGATGGGGAGGTGATAGCAGTGACTCTTTGAGGTGGCTATTGTGATAAAAAAATTCGACGGAGGAGAGAAAGGCGTGCTACTCGACGAAGAAGGGAAAGTGAATGAAGGTTTAGCTGATTGGCGTAAATGTGATATGCTGTTATATGGTGAGTACTTGTTATAAATAAAACGAAGGGCTCTATTTTTGAACGAATTCTAGGTTCAATGTTATTACACTGAAGCACGCTGAAAGGTACGTAGTGCTCGTATACGCAGATAAAATAAACTCGTTCAAAGCAAATAGAGTCATTCAAGTTGTATATCCCTTGGACTGACTGTTATTTTAAAGCTGTCTTCTAAGGTTCTATCAACGTATAGTCCGGCAAAGAAAGGAGATTCTTGAACAGTTTTCGCGGTTGTAATGTATTAACTTTAGAAGGACCGACAACTTAAGAAACACTGGGCGCAGCTTATAATGTTCGTTCTTATAGTTTAATAATGTATTCTTTGCCGATCTTATCGACTAATTATTGGCAATGCCCCATTGGCTTTGGAACAGTAATAATATGTCAGGACCTGCAACGGCCTGTGTTTCTTGAGCTGCGAGTAACATCTATGATAAAGTTTCACTAATACGTGTGCGCAAGGGTCGTTTCTCTGATGTTTTTACTTAAGAGCACGGGAAGACTGAATATTGTGTTTTGATAGAGTCTGCGAGGAATTCACAACACATTTTGTGTATATCGCAGTGACTCTCCTTTTGGCAGACAGCTTCCAGCAAACCGAAGCATATGCAAAAGCTATGGCAGATTTCGTCGGAGCGCTTGTCGAACAAGGTAAGTCTACAACAGAACACCTTAATTTTGTTGAGATATGATAATCTTGTCTCGGTAGTACACGAATCCCATCTTTAAGAATGAAATTTCACGCCGTGTTAGAGAGGACTTGAAACTACTGAACAGTCTTCGAGTCTTGACACCCTTACACAGTCAATAAGCCTTTAATTTATTTTTTTACACACAATATTTCGAAGCCCAGACGTAAAAAATTAATGTCACGTGAGAGGATCTACAAAACTCAAATATATGTTTTGAAACTTTCCGTATGGAGGGCCGGTTGTAGTAGTTTACATTTTGATGAAGCACGTCTGGGCGGATATCCTGCGATAACGAAGTCTAGAATTAGACCAGTTGGAGTACACTGTTGATATCGGAGGTCTACAGAGGGATCTCAGCGAATTCCAAGGCTGAAAATAATTTTAGATTTATAAAAGAGCATGTGTTGTAGGGCTGAGCATGGTGAAATGTCGTCTTAAATGCCATAGTCCAGAATGTTATTTCTAAGTTTAAATATTCCAGCCTCGTTATTCGTCGATCGCCGTTTGTAGACAGTGACGATTGGCTCCCCCAAATGCTTTGATGGAAGGTAGGCGCACCAGCATTACAAAAAGAATCAGTATGTTTGAATTCAGTTTCTACTCTATTTCTAAGGTGCATTAGAAACTCAATCCAAACCCAGTAATATTTTTTTGTAAAGGCAGAGTTCTTGGAGTTTCGTTGGTTCTTTACGTTGTTTATTGGGCCAGCTTAAACAGGTAACAATCAATTGCGTTTCAGAAAGATTTGGAAGCTCACATCATTAGTGCCTATCAACTTTTTTTATATATCGGTATATTTGTTAGACATTCCCAGAAAAAACGTTCAGCATGCACATGCGGAGTTTATATATGATCGTTTTTTAATTTTTGTCGAAGAAACAAAAAAAACCTTGTCTTTGCATAGGTTAGAGAAAAACACCCTTCTGAGCAAAGTACTTTTACTACGTTGTTTAATTAGATATTGAAAGAAATATAGCGCGTTAAAAACATCTTTTGTACAGGTCGATAAAAATAACTAGAAATATTTTTACGTGAAGTTTATATTTCACAATATAGTTTACGGCTTCACAATGTCTTTTACGGCTTCAGTAAGAATGAACATCGACAAATAGGGTGGCTACAGAAAAACTTAGGCTCCAACACGAGCCGGAAAGTTTGGTGCCTGTACATAGAAAACAAGAACTTTCACTTAGTGTGTATTAACGTTCTGCTTTATAGTTGATTAAATTTTAAGATACAGCTTCCTTTCTGTAAGACATGAGGCAAACAATCTTGAGATAAACGCAGGATGGATTCGCAAACGATCAAGTTAGCGATGTTTGTAACATGTAGCGCCATCTCTCGATAGGCGCAACGAGCAGATTACTGAATCTGTCTTCTACTTGCTGTTTCTATTGGGAGATGGCCCCACTCCTTACAAGCATCGCTAACTCGGTCGTCCTTCAACCCGCCCACCGGTGACTCGGGCGAGTTTGTTGTTCTAAAGTTAGACAGAAAAGAAGCAATTACCTAAAAGTTTATCAGGTCAGATACACTACCTAAGTGCACATTCGATGAAAGTTACAGCTTTGTATATACAGACACCGATTTTTCTGGCTTGTTTTGCTCTCTATGATCCATTTAAGCCAATCTGTACATTTTGGTTAAAACATCTAGACTCGTTCCAATTTTTTAAATGCACAAACCTGGTTAAAAGCAAAAAGAAATGGGTTTGCGAATGTATTTATGATCAAGCATACGCTGTGTCAATCACCACCACTTCACTATGTCTGTTCGAAAAAGTCACCAGAAAATGTTTTCCTCTTCGAGGCACAAAATATGACGGTTGAGGCACACAATATGGCAGTAATGTCCGACCTGAAGGTGTGCTGAACGCGCATCCTCAGTTGGGACGTTACTGGTATAGAAACAGTAGTTTGGACTCTATACTCTAGTAGTCTTTTTATTTTTAGACTGTGGAGATGTTCTCGTGTGCGTGGTGGGGAATTAGGCACATAAATACTTTTTTAAGTTAACCTCAGAGTCAAAGTTTTCAAGTTGTAGTCAAAATGTAGCACAGTTATTTGGGGAACAACTTCGTTCTGTCTGGTAAGTTGGGACCCTGATTTTCTAATAAAAGCAACGTATATTCAAACTTTATATTTTTGGCCAAAGTCTGGGTATTTTCGCACTAAATTGTCAAATAATTAACGAAGTTACCTTTTATTGCCTGGTTGATTGGGTTTTGCCTTGCCTCCTTGGGCCTTAGTTCCCAAGGAAATGCAGGTATTAGTCTTCAATTATGGTTGTTTGGTTGACACGTGGCTTTTTTGGCTTATGTCAGGCACTTGCATTTATGAGGTGATGCAGAAAAAAGTAATTGAATATACGATGGAAAGCACTTTGGCGCTAAGTAACGCCTTAGTGCAGAACGTTATTAGGCCTAAGTTTGTCCCCTAGGATTGCCAAACTTGGTCCAAGTTAGGCGTTTTTGTTGTCTGGTGCGTGGGTCATTGTAGTTTAGGTAATATCTTTAGCTTATATAGTACTATAGTAAACTGCACACCTGCTCGATAAATACCACTATAGTTAGCATTTAATGCATTGAACTGTTATAGATATAAATACTAGTCTTCAATATAAGTGGAGATATAACCTGTGGGCAAAATCATTTATCACTTGATGCCATGAAAAGCGGAAATGATCGAGAATTCTTATCCTGAAATTCAAAATACAGCGCTGCTTTTCCTTAAAAATTGTCGCCAACCAAGAAAGGTAATTTTATTCTAAAATCCAATATAATTTGGGTTTTGGTTTTCGCAAAGGTTTCAGAACGTATTTTTGATATTCCATTTGCTCGGGAAAACGTTTCCCAGCCTGTACAAGATAGGGTTATACTTCTTCTATACTCAAGTTTAAACTATCTATAAGACGCAAATAGTAACTAAAATTTATAGATATCTCACATAATTTATTCATCTGGTAAATTATTTATTTTTCATGCTTTTACAGGAGCGAAAATTCCACGTATGTATTCCCATTTACATATTTAAAAATCTGGTACGTATATTCTGCACTAAAACCAGGTTAAATATAATATTTATATACAGGTACATTTTTGGAGGTGCCGACGCGCCTAATAGGTT
Source organism: Ixodes ricinus (assembly GCA_037355805.1). Lineage (NCBI taxonomy): Eukaryota > Metazoa > Arthropoda > Arachnida > Ixodida > Ixodidae > Ixodes > Ixodes ricinus. The sequence goes on along the minus strand of JAZHYW010034494.1, from coordinate 62,437 downwards.
GGTATAATTCTAATTTCTTTCTTAAAACTAAAATCTTTTTTGATGGTTTTGTACACTACGCGATGCAGTTAGCACGACGGATATAGGCTTTTTTTCACGTTTTACTACAGATAGGACTGAACCCGCAGGAAATTGTGTCGCTTAGGATTGAGCCTCAAATGATCTCTCCGCCACACAAGAAGTATTAATGACCGCGATCCCATTTTTGGGTAACGACGTAAAAAAACGGCTATCCCTTGTTCGTGCTGACAGTGTCGTGCCGTTTATATTTATGGTATACTAAATTAGCTGGAGCTTAAAGGGGCCCTGCAATCCTATTTAAGCGTCTACCTTTTTTGCGTTTTCGACATCTTTTGTGCGTCATATTTTACCCGGCCGACGCGGAAGCTTTCTCCACCTACGGGGGCGCCCCGTGGTACCGAACGCGCGCGGCATGTGGCGACATCGTGACATTGTCGGTCCTGGCCAGCTCCTAACTTGGTCAGAGCCGCTAAAGGCTTTTTTGTAGTCTAAATACAAAACATAAGTGGCGCGAATGGTCTAAATTATTTATGAGTGTAGTTTTTGTTCAGCATTTTAGATCAGAAAAGAAATAAACGCAGTTTATAAAGTACGGAAACAAGAAATGACCCGTCGACATACCCGCCACCAAGCGGTGCAAAAGGCGGCGCATACTATAAAGAGGTAGTGGGATCAGCCTCCGACGCCCGCCACGGATTGCTGTGAAGGGGCGAGCGTAGAAAGGTCCCGGATGTACGCGGCGGCGCTGCGGTCGTATGGGATGGTGGATCCGACCGGTTCCGAGCGTTCTGAAGGCCTTCGGTGAGCTGGTTCGGCTTGTGGCAACGTTCTAGTAACGTTGGCTTGTGGTTTGGCCATTTGGCGGTTTGGCAGCGAGAAGTGGCTCCCGTTCTGAACTGATCTTTACCGCGTGTTTGCTGTCGTTTCTGGCCAATGAAGTGTCATGCAAAATTAGCGTTTAGTCGCGCAGCAAATACAATGCGAGCGGCCCCGGCCGCCCGCTTCATCCAGCCTATTTAGCACATGCTTTAGTGGCGCCATCTCGAGCCGTTGACACGGAAAGCGGCAGCCGTGAGTGCTCGCTGAGCTCACTATCCTTCACCTGGTTCACAGCCACCCAACCCAGGACCAGAACGTCATGAAGGAGGTCATTTTTCGCTTGTGTTTGTAATTTAAATTTGCCTATAACTTTTAGAATAAAGCGACATTCGAGAAAAAAAAAGTTTCACTAAGTTACTACGTTCAGTGCTTTCAGGTTTGGAGCAAATTAAAAATAAAAACAGTCAAAAAGTCGTTGCAGGGCCCCTTTAAGATACAATTTTTTCTCACGGTCGGTAGCAAGCAGGGTTGACACTGATATGAATTATTTCGTCCCATGACGGGACAATGTGAGCGTGTTCTTTCTCGCGACACTTCGCGGTGCCACCTTTCTTGTCTAACCTTTTTTGTTAAAAACCAAGTAGGGTGATATTTTGACAGCTTACGTGCTTGTCACCCTAGCAGGATAGAAGCTCGTTAGGTAACTTATTTTGCCTATTTTGTTAGAATCGAAGAAAGAGTAAGATATTATCTTTCTTGCAAACAAACTGTGTTATTAGTTTGCATTTTCCCAATATTGCAACAATAGCGCGACTCGTTAGAACCATAACAGCCAAGATTATTTGCCTGTTCTTTTTTCCCCAGGGAGAGCTCGATATATGCTTAAGTAATCAAAGGGCAAGGTTGAAATGGGCAAGGGGAGGATGTGTGCGAGCTGAATGAAAAAGTTTACGAGTAAATTTATCTTAAGGCTTCTTTTATATCTGATATTTGTTAATGGACAAGCACTCACATGTATTGAATTGAAAGCTGCAATACCATTATTAATATTATTATTATTATTACTTTAGGGATGTTTCTACCGCGGGAGGACACACCGAAAGAGCATCAGCCAATTACAAAACCTTGAGCGAACTTCAAGGGTCTTCAACATTTTCACACAGTCTGAAACTGGTCAATAAATATAGAGCACCAAACTAAATTGTTTTTTTGCAGAAGTTTTGGTTTTTACTTTGGTATTCACAAGGTGCTAGTTTTTTTTTCATTTAGTGAAGCGAGAGGTCATATCGAACAACGGCGTTTTCCCCCAATTTTTGAAAGAGCACTGATTTCAGTCATAGGGGATGTTTTACTCTACCCACAGAGGAACAAAAAGTACTCAGAACGTATAGTAAACGTAAAGTAAAAGATGCAGACGATCTGCTGAATATTGACCTTGTTAAAATAAGCTGGGACTGGGGAAGAAGAACAACATCAAAACATAGAAAAGTAAGTGAAAAGTATGTATTGGTCTTTCCGCTCTTTTCCAGTCTCAGGTTAATTGAACATAATCAAATTCTAATGGTTTAGATGAAGTGCACTTGCAAAACTTGGCGTCTGTTGTTAGTAAGCGGAATTACATATTCAAAATCAATTCTACACGACATGTATATGGATTTCTACAAGTTCAATGACAAAAAAATTTGCCCCACTTATTTTTTTTTTACAAAACCTAGCCATCTCCAGTAGCAAGTCAGATGTGATGTTAATAAAACTTTCATTGAAAATATTTGAACTTTGCGTCTGTTTTATTAAAGATAATTATTTTTGGCGTAAGGATTTAACTTATTCTTAATGTCACCCTCTTTCTATCTTGCACACAACAAGCCTACCATATATGTTAATTTAACAGTACTAAAAATTATGGTCATGTATGTCGCCGATAGATTTGTTGCGTCACACCATGTTAGATTCTGCGCTTAATGAGTCAATGCTCACGTGTAACTGAATTTTGGGCGTAAGCAAAGTAAGGAATAAGAACGGATTTAACACGATTTTTTTAAAGGCTACAACAAACATACAAACCTGGATGTTCGAACGTATAATTTAATTAAGCTGGTACAAAGACTTTTTTTTCCTTTGAGCTCACACTGCTTCATTTTTCGCATTGAGCTTTTCTTCCGACTCTCACGCGAGAAAATGTCGAGATTCCCAGCTATGTTTGATTTGCTAAGTTTTCATCCAAATAAATCTAAGCATGCCTCCAGAAGTGCGTGAGACGCGTTCAAGACGCCTTGGTATTAAAATTCCTCTCTTTCGTCCCTGCCATACCCGGGAACGCTCGTGAAGTTCCGTCTCAGCGAAATGTACCTTACATCTAGGAGGGCGTCTACGTCGTCGTCTTGAAGAAGAAACCTATCAAATCAAATCTAACCCTTCACTAAACCGAAACTGCCTCAGCCATTTCCAATATACCTTGACTGGAAAAATACTGCGCTTTCTGAACTCTACATTACGCATATACGATATTTTTGAAATCGCTTTCATATGTGTTCAACACCGACAGTTGATTATATTTAGGTTTGAGGTATCCATTCGGAATGAATCTAGCACGTTTTTGGTCGGGAAAATTGTATTCCTACGACAGTCACGATTTGTTTAGGTTCTTGTAAACTTACGAGCTTCATATGAATGCTTGCGTTTCTGTGGGGAACGGCCTATATATTTTCTGGCCCATTGTACAGAGCATGAATTTGTCGGGTAGATTGTTTTGTTGTGTGAAACGCTTAATCAATTTGATTTCTATTCTCCCAAAATAATTCAACGTTATTGCGTGTTTTGTTTATAATTCTCAGCTCGTTGTAATATCCTTGAATATGTATCATCTAATTTCGTAAAACAATTCCTCAAACAGGATAATAAAATGTAAATGCTCTTATTTGGAAAATAAATTGTGCTGCCATGGTATCGAATTGGTTCAAGCAAACCTGCGAATCAAGCAGGGTCTATATTTCTGCATTGCTTGCTTGAAGGCTTAATGAGGAAGTTTATCATATTGCCTTTTGAAGCATAGAGTCTGGCACTACCTAAAACTGCGGCTTGAATTACCAAAGCGGTAACTCTTTCCAACTTTGGTTACTTTGAACCCATCAGGTTTGGAACTACATGAATGTCGGTGTGACACCGGATACATCGAGAATGCTATTTTTTCCCCACAATTTAATTCATTTGGTAAACCGTTTATATTCTACCCTTGGACCACAAAAAATGTAATTTTTGTTTATAAATATAGATGTTGACGTTCTATGTTCTGAATAATAGGGAAACAGCAACATTGTAGTCTTCACCACTCAAAAAAACAGGTTTACCTATAGATGCTGATAGGATAAGGAATGCAGGGTGTGGCGAGTTAAATGCGTACCATTAGCACGTTGCACACACATGAGTATGCGCTCTGAAGAGATGGGGGCGCAGAATAATTTAGAAACCATGAAGCGCGAACGTAACAAGAAGGATTAGCTAATTAAGATATGTGGGGAACGAAAGAGACTCTCTGGGCCTGAAATTCAGTAGCGACTATTCGGGAAAAATAGTTAATAACGATGAGAAGTAGCGCCCACTGATAATTTGAGACGTTTTGATAGAACACATCGAGAAGCATAAACATCTCGGAGTATGGATGAGTGTGGAAAATAAATACTTAGACAAACAGGAAAAAAATATGCTAAAGAAAGGAAAAAGAAATGCAGTCGATTATGAAGCCTCAAGGCACTATGGAATTACAAGATATATGAAGTTGTTCGAGCAATAAGTAAACGAGTCATGGTGCCAAGGTTGTCTTTTGGCAATGCGGCATGAAGCATAAAATCTGAGGTCCAGTCGAGTGTAAAGATCCGACAGAGGAGCGTTAACAGACTGACATTGGGAACGCTTGGGAATACACCAAATAAACTAGTGCAAGGAGACAAGCGATGGGCATTGTTCGAGGTTAGAGAAGCGATCAGTAAGTTGAAACTCGCTCAAAGGCTGGACACAATGGAGGATACACGATGGGCGAGAAATGCGTATAAGCATCTTTATATGAAAAGTCTGAACGAATAAATTGGTAAACCGATCTCCAAAACTGAAATTTAGATAGCTACAGTCAAGTGCAGGGGCAGAGCACACTTCTGGAACAGAAAAAGAAAAGATAAGCCGAGAGAACAATGTGGCAGGAAAGAATGAAGGGAAAATAAGCTTTAACTACGCACAGTGGATGAAAACCGGAATTAAGGAAGGATCATTGGTATTACAATTATTTGAGGCTAGAGACTATAGAACCTCTGGTGATGAGGTTTTGAAGGGCGTCAGATTTAGCCGGAGCGCTGGCGTTTGCAGGCAAGAATATAAGAATGGATGGCAAGTGCATTGTAATAACGGAGATGAGATTAGAAGACTGGTGGAAATTATCTAGGGAGAATTGAATGCTGCAGTGAGGAAAATTGGGACTCTCTCCTGCATGACTCCGGCCCAGAGTCTAAGCCCTGTCTACCAGTGGGGCTCTGTGCTGGGTTAACGCCGACTAGGGGCCCTAATCTGCAAACTTGGCGAAAAAGTCGGCGAGAAATCTGGCGGCTATGATTGGCCGGCGCCAAGGTCAAGTGCTGCGTTGCCCAATCAAGGCCACCAGATTTCTCGCCGACTTCCTCGACCAAGTGTCCAGATTAAGGCCCTAGGTTTGACCAGCGGAAAATTGGCTTCCTTCCTCGCCGGGGGGGGGGGGGGGGTGGGGGAAGCGGGAAAGGCGCGGGGGAATGTTTTAGAGCGCAACTCTTACGCGCCCGTTTCCGGCTTGAGCGGCGTCGCCGTCGGCGTAACCGCGGCGCGCCTTATGGGCAACGTCTCATAATGCAACGCGCGGGTCTCACTCGTGACCCGCGCTTTGCGTTATGGGAAGTTTCCATAATGACGTAACACGTAATGTGACGAGTCACGTCACGACGGTCACCAGTGACGTCACGAGGGTCACGCGCGTTGCATTATGGAAACCGTCCCATGATATAACGCGCGGGTCTCACTCGGGACCCAATCTGGGAGGGGAGGGGAGGAGGAGAGAGGAGGAGGGCGGAGGAGATGAGGAGGACGAAGAGGGGAGATGCCAGCTGCCCGTTGTGCAGTCGAGTAAGGAAGTATTCGCATTCAGTATTCGCCGCCTTATCATTTGTCACGGATGAGAAATGATGAGGCTGCGAATCACTGGAGAAACTAAACTTTTAATTAAGCGAACTTGTGCCCAAAACAAAATGGAGAAAGGCTAGCGTCGCAGGCGTCGATATCGGCGAAACAGCAGGATTGAGCGCTGGGGCGAGACTGACTCGACAAGGTCGCGGCCAGTTTCTTCGCTAATTTACGTCACTATCAAGAATATTCGGCAAGAAGGATCGAGACTCGCGTGCTCGGGGTGAGAATGAACATGCACTTCCGAGAACAAGAAAGCAGGAATAAATGTTAAAGGTTACGTCCGCAGCAAGAATAGACGCGATTCTTCTAGAAGCACGTGACTTAGCGTTCCCATACAAAAATGGTCTATGGTCGTCTATGGAAAATTATAAGCCAGGCTATCACCTCCTATGGCCCTCTATGCTCGGCCATAGAAATCCATCAAGACAGCTACAGCCAGCTATAGAAAAAGCTATGGCCCTCTGTCTAAAGACTGGGAACCAATATATTTTCTTTACCCGCCTATAGAAAATTCAATGGCCGCAAGTCTAAAGACGGGGAATCAATAAATTGTCTTTAACCGTCTATAGAAAATTTTATGGCCCTGAGTCTAAAGACTGGGAACCAACATAATTTCTTTAGACGCCTATAGGAAATTACATGACCCCATGTCTAAAGACAGCGAACCAATATATGTTCTTTCCCGCCTATAGAAATTTCTTTGGCCCCGAATTTAAAGACTGGAAACCAATAAATTGTCTTTACCCGTCTATAGAAAAATTTATGGCCCCGAGTCTAAAGACTAAGAACCAATAAAGTTTCTTTCCACGCCTATAGAAAATCACTACCCGCGCTTACTTTTTTAGTTAAAACACCCCATGTTAGAAAATTAAATCAATACTAAATTTCTGTAATGCTGGTGACAAACCATGACCCAAGATATGTTCTCTGCTGTTGCAACGAGTCGTGAAAACCAGTAATATTGTTTGCTTGAAAAACCCATTAAAATACTTGTGCAACAATTAAAATTAATTATTACCCCCAAAAGTGAAAATAATTTACACTGGCGCGAACACTGCAATCAAGCAATAGCTTGATTGCAATCTTCAGCACCAGTGTACTGCATGTCATCACTGCATTGTCAACGTGATTCATCGAACTTACTAAAAAAATAATTAATACATTTTAGTTAATTAGCCTAATTATCTACATTTGCATTTGTCAGGGTGTTGAATTAAGAGATGGGGGCTATTCGAAGAGACAATTCAAATAATGTATTAAGTACGAGTAATATTTGCTCCGCCTCTCCGTGTTTTTGCGACAAATGATGGGTGACCGGCAAAATCGGATTCAAGAATTAGACTGCCATATATACAGCTAGTACGAACGTAGCATATGAAGAGAGGGGTCCGGTGTCGCTGCGTTGTTGCTGTTGTGTTGGGTAGTGTTCTGCATGTGTTCTGTGTATTTTGTGTGTTCAGAGATGTATGTATATCTACCATGTAGCGTTCACAAGTCGGGGTACTTGAAGTAAAAATTTTTTGAGTTTGCTGGCTAAAGAGAGTCATAAGGTAAGCCACAGAGAAGTCTTTAGCCAACCATTAGGCAAGCTAAAGAGCGCTATGGCTGGACAGCAAAATAGCCATAGAAAAAGCTAAAGAGGCCCATAAAGGCGACCATAAAATATGCTAAAGACAGCCATAGAAAATTCTTTAGCTAATTGGGCCAAATAGCTAAAGCCGACCATACAAACAATTTTCTATAGCCGACCATAGTACATTTTTGTATAGGTTGCTTGCCTCGGCCCGGCGGGCGGCATATCATCATTCATAAATCACAGAGAGGCACGTATGGAAAAGTGATGTACTGGTTATCCAAGTAACCATCTACCGGGTCATCACAAAAATACACGTTTTTTTGTTTCTGTTTTTACCGCGAAAATAAACTAGGCATCGCCGAACTCTCATTCTCCGGCCAAAGGTAGCGCTAGAGGTCACAGCCGGATGGCAAAGTTTCAGCCCCATCCCATGCCTTATTCAAAAGTTATAAATGATTTTTTGAAAATTTCAACGGGAAAATGGCGGCCGACGGAGTTTTCGAATACATGGGGCGCTATGGCACTAGAAACCGAAACTGGGCAAAAACGGGCTCCATTGTCCCGTTGAAGTTTTCAGAAAATCGCTTATAACTTTTGAATAAGGCATCGGATCGGGCTGAAACTTTGGTATCTGGTATGTGACCTCCGGTGCTATCTTTGGGCGGAGAATGAGCGTTCGGTAATGCCTAGTTTATTTTTCAATAAAAAACAACTGCAATTTTTTTGCGACAATTTGTACATGGGTACGGGTCTGTGCTGTACCCATCGATATCTGTGTCACGTTAGAATAAGTTGGTAAATTGTGTGCCACCAAGTTCGACCACGGCTTCCTCGTGGAAGCTCTGTATCTCTCAGTGTACGGCACTCACCAAACATTTCGCGCAAGACAGAAAACTTCATGCCAGTTATGCGGGAAAACATCCCATTGGCCCCGAGGGACGTGCACTCGCTGTTCTCCTGTGCTATTTCGGGGGAGCATGCTCAGGAATAATGCTGAAGAAAGAATAAAAAGCCGAGCATTCTTCGACAGAGCCGACAGCAAGTAGGATGACATCGAGAGTATCACGTGCTTCGTAAAAGTGTTCACTCTAACGTTGTCTCGTTCTCCCGCCTTGCTCCTGCTGTCCCTGTTTCCTGGCACCGGCATAACTTAGACAGAGTGGAGCTTCCAGACGTGAAAACTATATTTCCTTCTCCGGACAAGCGGTGAGCGAGAATACCACAATATATTCGCGCGCTCAAGCGTAGTGGGGGCGCTGAAAGCACCGCGCCCCCACTATAGTGTGTATGCACTGGCGGTCACAGCTGAGCTCGCTGGGGCGACGACAGGTAATAAACACTTTTGTTTTCTGACCTGGATTCCGGGTGTCGTACCTCCCTAAGAGGCAGCAGCAAAGCCAAACCACTGCATCTGGCGCCCAACGTGGAGCTAACAACCGGTTGGTCACCGGCGTAAGACCTCGGAATGCACAAGAGCCCTTGAGGCGGAACAAATATCGTGAAAGTCCTCGGGATTTACACGAACCCTGGAGGCAGCCCAACTGCCAAGACTACCGGTACCATTTTCGCCGCCCGAAACCAGGGTAACAAGAACGGCCGGCGCCGCTGAAACCAGACAGTGACCCGCCTGCGGCCACGCCTTCTGGTAAAACCAACCTTGTTCCTTCAGTCTCCCGCGCGGAAAACTTGTTGAGTGCTGAACCCTGAATAAGAGTTCGAGTTCTCGGGCAAACATTCGCTGCCTTGTTAGACACAGGATCCAGCGTTTCTCTCATCGGTGACAAACTGCATGCCCGATGCAAGGAACCGAAAGTTACATTCAGACAAAGGTTCAGCTAAAAAGGGCATCCAGCGCAACTGCGGAAAGCAGGGGTGCAGTCCGCTTACGCCTTACTTTCAACGACCGCGCAGAAAGGCAACGGTTGCTTTACCTCGCGGGCTTATCGGTAGAAATGATCCTCGGTCGAAACTTTCCTGCAGATACTGGTAAGCTGTTCGACATCAGCGCTGGTGGCTTTCGGCTTGGCGATACCCCGGGGCTCCTGCCGTTTGACGCACCAGACCGAACGGGAGCTACGCGGACAGCAGCTACCACACAAGACAAGAACCCTCGCCTTCTTTTCTTTTCTCTCTCGGGCTTCCGGGTCCTACCAAATCAATTCAGCCCTACCGTTGCCCTCACTACGTTCGAGTCCTGCTACCCAGTGTTCTTTTCACTTGCTAACAATACCTTTGACATGCGTAGGACATGCCGCACGACCGCCAACCGGGTTCTGGACGTTGAGACGCTCGCTCGTTGCGAGTGGGACACTACGCTCCGAGGGGCCGGTCTCCGTTTCGTACACAATCGTGCCGGTTCTAGCCCGCGCCCACGCGGCCCACAGAACACATTGCCACGTGGACCGCTCAGGCCACGGACGCGTCCGCCGTCGGCTGGTGGTCACGACTCGCATGGGAAGGACAAGCCCCAGGTCTCGAATAGAGCACCGGCCGGTCAACTCCCGGAACCCTTTCGACGCCTGACCATATGTCACGTTTCGCGGCGAAGAAAAGGAAGAGGAGGAGCGCGAGCATCGAAGAACAGCAGGCGGTCATTCGGCAGAAGAATTAGACCTCGGCGTCGCTCCGGGGCAGGTGCTTGGTGCACCAGCGGCTGGCCTCGCTCCAGCACCGCTGGGACACTCCATCCTGCCGCCCAGATTGCCGGCGATGCCATCGCCGTATGGACTGCTAGTCCAAAAGATAAAGGTGACAGAAATGGAAACGAGGCGGGAGGAAAAAGATCATCCGAAGCCGCGGAGCCCAGATTTTGGCGACTGACCCGAAGAGATCCGCAGCTTCGGGATGGTGCCCCGAAGACCCTGAAAAGAACCCAGAGACGAACCGGGGAAGGCTCGGCGACCACCGAAGAATATGAAAGGAGACCTCGACATTGACGAGACACTGACGTGGGACTCTCGGCAGCAACCCGAGCATCCACAAGGGTGCCGATGAAGGTACATGGGACGGATTTGGTGGTAACCAAAATCAGCGACAACGACTTTCGGAAACGACCCAAATATTCATATCTATCAACTACAAGGAGGACACTAACCCCGACGCAGTTTGGCGACACCATCAACTCAGCAGACCACAACTGAGATCGCCACGTGCAAACGAACATGTGAGAACATTGATACCTTTTTGTACATTTGTAGATTAGTTTAATAGTGTTCTTTTGTACAATTGTAGATTAGTTTATTAGTGCTCTTTATGTAATATATCTTTATCTCTTTCATCATCGTCCACTCTTTTTCTCCTTATCCAACGGTTGGACCCTGAACCGTGACACCATCACCGATCGGCACCCCACGCAGCCCCGTGCACACTACGCCCCGGAGGAAAAGGGGCCCTGTTCTGCGAAGTCAGCGGGGTGCCGGAAATTCACTGGCCCACACATGTCAAGCCGGCCTGCTCCACCGCGAAGGCACACGAGCCGCCCGAGGGGTCGGCACGCAGCAGGCATCAGCCGCCCACCCGCCTCAGGACGCGGACCTGGACGTGGCGCTGAACCTACTCCGCTCGGCTGCGTCCGCACCTCCTCCGGGAGTCGGACGTCGTCATCTTCGAAGACGACGACGCTTAGTACGCGCGCTCCCAGAGGGGGAAAAGTGTGGGAGCGCTCAGCGCGCTCAAGCGGAGTGGGGGCGCTGAAAGCACCGCGCCCCCACTATACGAGTCCGGCCAGCTCCGCCGCTGGGGAGCCGACAGGTAATAAACACTTATGTTCATGAACTGGATTCCGCGTGTCGTACCTCCCTACTGGCAGCAGCAGGGCCAAACCGCTGATATATATATATATATATATCTCAGATTGGTTAGCACAGTATTCGCAAAACCGACATACCTCAAGAGAGGAGAAGGAGGAGGAGGAGGAGGAAAGGAGGGAGGAGGAGAGGGTATGATTGAGAAGAAGGGGCATACCCTCCTCTCTTTTTCCTGAAGACTTGCGTTCTAATTCGGCATTACAGGGAGTCGTAAACGTCTTTCATATTATTTTTGTTTTTTGCCCGATCCCCCAAAGGTCATATTGGTGATATCACACACCGCCTGGTGATAGTTGGAAAATTTCAGAGGGGAAGCAAATTGGCTTAGAATGGCGAAGGGAGCAGTCAGAGTTTAGGTGTTCAGTTTCTAGTCTAGGTGGCACAAGCTACCGCACAATATAAAAGGTACAGCCGGGCAGACCTATGACCTTGAATAAAAAGACCTCATGCGGTAACCTCAGAAACTCCTAAAATAACTAAGTAAAAATGAGAGAATCACGCTTCACTTCTGCTTGTTCCGTTTTCTCCTGGCATCCTCGACTGATGTTTGGTACTCTCTCTGGTTAGGTAGAAGAAAAAGACTTTGGTCCTTACATTTGCCTTAAAACTAAACTTTATTACGCCTAAGTGAGGTCCCTAGGATCATAACAGTTGGTCGAGTTAGGCATTCCTCCGGCGTGCTGTTTGGAATAGTTAGCACGAGAATTGGAGACTAGTGTGTCTCATCGGTCATTGAAGCTTGCTGCTCACATAGGTACAAATACAAGAAACGGATGCAAAGCTATGGCCTTGCAGTACTGATGTCGCAGTGTGTGAAACGTACATTCCATGTATCTACGAATGCTGTTTTTACGTTAGGCCTTCCTGATGACACCTTCGACACGTGCGGGAAGTTTCCCACATCCAAACGTCTCTTCTGTTTGTATACTTAAATATTAATGTGACTTGTGTTGAAGTATCTTTAATTCTAAGCAATGAAACTTTTGACTGACTGTAGATGCCGTTTAGCTTCCTGCATGGTTGAACAAAGAGCTCCGTTTCCTATGGCAGAGTCTCGGCTTTAAATACCTAATCGAGTTTAGGAGAAGAAAAACACCGTAGGACAGCCTTTGCAAGCAACATAACAAGCAAGCCGACATGTTGGCAAATAGAACAACCTCTCCGTCTCTCAGACTCTCCAACTTTACGCTAGAACGAGCCGCCGCCCCATCTGCATCTGCATTCTTTCTTGTTTTTTTTATCCTTTTTTGTGCTTCTGTTCAGATAGAAGCCTCGCCAACGCATCAACAGGAAATAAAAAAAGACAGAAACAAACAGCGGCAATTCCGACAGTGAAGAACAAATTAGATTAAGGCAACCGGACTAATAAAAAGAAGATAAAACAAAGCTATAAGCTAAAAAAAGTCCGTTTTACTGAAAGATGGACCGAAGGCTGCTGCATTCTCAGCAAACACGGGCTCTCTAACTATAGCTTCACGATTTGTTCCTGAAGTCTAATTGGCTGACCCATGTGAAGAATTTGGTGACGTCGACCAACCTCATCATCCTATTGGCTTGTCCAACCGAAGAACTCAATGACGTTGTGCATTTACCACGTGTCTTAGGTTGAACAACCCAGTATAGCCTTCGCTCCGCTTCATCTCTAACCGAAGCGGGCTAGAGTGAGCAACATGCACCTAGAAAAGAGGCATATTGAGCAAAACTGGCTGTTGCCTCTGGAGGTTGCTCACGGCGCTCGCTTCGGCGGCTTCAGTGCGTATTCTTGGATTTTTGTCTTATTCTTGTCCCCTGCTCATCTGCCTCACGTCGCCTCTAATAAAATTCAGGGACGGACGGGGAGCAAGCGCGGACGAACCTAAGCGGGCATGACTCTGGTGGTCTCTTTTGTTTAGGGGAGCTCGGGGAAGAGACGTGCATTTGGCGCTCGTAATTTGGTTCTCCAAATAACTGGACGCTCCTCTCCGCCATCTTTGCTGACGCTTTTTGCTTGTTGAGCTCGCCTCTGAAGCAGGTCTGAATCGAATCGCTTAATTGGGTGCAACTGGGGCGTACGTTTGTTTCCTCGAACGCTCTAGTTCTTGGCGTTTGTATGAAGACAGTTCTTGGTGTGTAGGCATCATTTGTAGAGTTGTTAATCTTCGTTTCAACTCAAGTCCTGACGCAGCCGACGCTACGAGCTGATAGGACCTATTGGACATCGTCAAAATGGCACCATCATGGTGTTCGTCATGTTTCTGTAGGGTTTCTATTCTCCCTTAACCAATCATAAACGAACAAGGTCCAGTTACTTGCGCTTTTGGCGCAGCTTGGTTTGTCCCATTAGTGCTTAGCACTGGCTGCAGCTGACTTTAGTTCGAAGCGAAGTATAATTAGTAATAACGATAAATGCAATAGTGGATTCTACGTTATTTAGTTCCTTGAAAATTAATATTATGGTCTACAGTATAGGCACGCAGCTTCGACGCTGGGTGGAGGTTTAAGGCGGGCGGTAGGTAAGGTAGTGATCCTTCATTGTGATGACAAAGCGTTGTGTCTTTTTAAAACCAGCTTTGTTACCATTCTTAGGTACCAGTACCACCCAAAGTAGAACGGCGATACTTGGCCAAGCTGACCATCGTACTAGTACCAACCGAGATCTGTCCAAATATCGGTCGAATGTCCAGTTTTGCACCCGTGCGTATCGCCGTTTCACCGTCGTTTTGATACCTGCAAAACGTCGGTGGTGAAAACACCGTCGTTCTGGGCCGGTGGCGTACTGTCGTTGAACCATTTTCCGAGAATCGGGGCGATATCGCGCGAGCAGTGTACGGATCGGACTGCTTACCGGGTATCGGCGCGATATCGTGCAAGTAGGGATCGGCCCGGGTATCGGCCGGACGTAGAATATACATCTGTTATGTAGTGCTACTGCGGTCTATTTTAATCTGTGTACCAGGCACGTTTTAGCGAAGCGTTATTGCAAATTGTAATTTTTTTCGTACTCAACTAAAGAGTAGGAGCATATGGGAGAGCAGGTTTCTCAATAAGGAACAAAAAACGATAGCTATAATACTACAAGCTATTCAATATGTATTGATACTCATCTCATGCCCCTCGGGTGTTGCTCAGGAGATATGCACTATTCAGTACAGTGCGACAAATAATGGATTTAAAACACACGCAAAAATAAAGAAAAATCAGTCCTGAAAATAAAATTCAGGAATGCCGTAGTAAGGTTTCGTCGAGCGTACTACACCTCCATTCTAGGCCGGTGGCGTACCGTAGTTTCGCCACCGTCATAGAATCGGAGTGATATTAGGAGTTATAGTAGACCGTGTTTCCCCCTCCGCTAGCCCTCCGCTACGAAGAAATCGCCACTGCGCCTGCGCGCCGATTGCCTTGGCTGTAGAGTTCCGGGTAGCGGAGGGGCTTAGCAGAGCGGGAAACACGGTCTGCTATAACTCGCTATTGAGCGAGTACTGTACGGATCGGACTGTCTCCAGAGTATCCGGGCGATATCATGCAAGTATGCTGTATAGGGATCAGCCTGGATATAGGACGTCGCGCATGCACATGTTCTGCATTGTTAGCGTAATATACTTTAATCCATGTTGCATGCTGGTTCTCGCAAAGCGTTATTAAATATTTTTTCGAACTTAGCTGAAAAGAAGAAACAAATGTTAAAGCACGTTTCAGAAGAAAAAGAAGTGATAGGTGCTACGCTCCAAGCCATTCTGATTGTATTGATGATCGTATTATGCTCTCGGGTTTCACTCAACAAATCTAAACTATTGATTATAATGCGGCACAAAGTGGATTTCAAACACACGTCGGGAAAAGACTAATCCGACCCACAAATTAAAATTCAAGAACACCGTAGTAAACTGTCATCGACACTGCGATATATTTATTTCGCTAATGTTTTTGCCGACATGAATTCTAACCGCGGTACTTAAGGATACCTGCATTGAAATCAAACGATATCAATCGCACATATTGACGAACAAAATTGTTGTAGATCGCTTACGAAGTTTATTACGCCACTATCATTGCACATAGCTTATTCTCGACATATTCAGAAAAGTTATACTCCCCAGTGGACTAAAAACTAACCAATGAAAACAATTGCACTCTTCTCCCGCCAAGCAAGACTAATAAATCAAATACATAGTACCATGGATATTGAGATCAAAGCAAAACGAGCCAATAAAGACGACTTTCTTTTTCACTACCACGATTACGCTTGCAGGCAACTTACAAAGAAAGCAGCGATTAGATGTAATCCGGGATAGCTAAGGAAGCCCACGCGGGCATCAAAGAACAACCCAAACACAAAGACAAGAATGGCGAAGCTCGCCGACATTCAACAGAAATCTTACTGTCGCCTTCGAGCAGGTGGTTGTCGAAGCGCGCCCACCAAACACGGCACAATAATTTCCATGGCTGCGACGAAGAGATGGCCATTGCCGAAAAACGTCGATAGGTTCCTTGAAACGTGATGGCCTGGTGCAGTAAACGCCCAC
The DNA here is from genome assembly GCA_037355805.1 of Ixodes ricinus. NCBI lineage: Eukaryota > Metazoa > Arthropoda > Arachnida > Ixodida > Ixodidae > Ixodes > Ixodes ricinus. The sequence continues at coordinate 46,514 of JAZHYW010034494.1, read as the reverse complement.
TTGAGGAGACGGAGTTGTTATACGTGACATTATTTGTACCGAGCCTCTATTTTGAAGAGCAGCAGTTTAAAATGGTGAGGTTAGCAGGGGATTGAAGGCATGGCCGAAGTTCCGTTTACGACAAGTTAAAGTCCTCGAGAAGTCTTGAGATATCTGCAGCAGACGACGAACGCACGCGAAATGACTCAGGTAGGTTGTATGCTACAGTTTAAATCTTTTGAATAACGATACGATTTTGATCTTTTATTTATTGTGCACGTTGCAGTACTAAAATAACTCCTCAGTTTTATAAAAAAACGATTCGTATTTACGTGCGATACAAGTTACCGTCCTACGAATTTACTCACACATATGAATATCTGCTAAGAAAACAGCGAGAGGAGCATATGATTAGTAGATAATATGAAAGAAGCTCCATGCTCTCTTTTGATTCTCAAGTTGACTACATTTTAATAAAAAAAAACTTATTTTGACTCAAACATGATCGATTAGAGATCCCAAATTTCGTTCGAAGGCGCGCAAAATGCCAGTGTGTTGCGTTCGTGATTGTAACTATCACAGTGAGAAATAATACTCGTCATTCTTCCGTTTTAAGCAGTTCTTCAAAAAGCAAAAGCATTGGTTAAGTGCATACGGTTAAAGTCTGGTCGAGAGCGGTTTTAACGAAATAGCGGCTACAGTGAAGTGATCACGATTTCCCATTGCCGTTTGCACTTTTTCGATGCATTTGTGCATGTATTTCGCGAAGGAAATTGAGCGGCTCCCACGAATAAAACAAAAATAAATTTTGTAACAATTGTAAAAAGAAAAAAAACAAACATCGGAAAGTGCATTAAGTTGTGGGCCATCGCACTTTGCTGCCGCGGCCAAGAAGTCACCCAGAACCGGCGGGAAAGGTCACCGGCAGCAGTTTCTGCCACGTCGTCTGCTCCCCTTCCTTATCTTTGAAGCGGCTCTACCGCATCTCACGCGGATAAGCCGTCGTGGCATGTCGGTAGGGTCGTTCGGAGCGCTAGGGACAACGTTCCGGCGGAGATGACGGAGAGTCTAGATTTAAAAGAAGGAGCAGTAAGTACGCCTGCATTTGATTGTCGCGGGGCCAGTGTGGCGAGGAAACTGGCCGGAGAGGCGAACACGTTTGCGGAAGGTGAACGCTTTTGAGGTTTGAGTCCTTGCATGATGCAGCTCGTTTGGCAACCGGGGCCCACAAACCACGTGACCCTAAACGAGTAGTTGCCCCATCTCTTAAATCTAGGTTGTCTATACCGATGACAGACGAGCTTGGGCGCGAACTCGGGGCCGCGCTCGCTTCATTGTTTGCTTCGTGATCCGCGTCGGCGTCTGGTCGGTGACGTCGCTTTTGCACGAAAGTCTACTTCGCTGAAGCACCGGTTCGGGGAATCATCGCCACTCAACGACGGAAAGTCCCGGCACCGCCGACACCTCGACGGGGAAGACGAAGGCAATCTCCTTGAATCAACAGCTTGCCATCCTCGACGGAGTGCGCACTAACGTAAAGAATGCCGTCCATCGCAGGCGTCCTCCGTGGGGCCGTCGCTGCAGTGGGCACGGTCCCTGCGCAGCAGGATCTTTTTTCGATCGAAGCTTCTCGCAGTTGGCGAAAAGCGGCTCGGATCTAGCAGAGGACGCGTGCAGGGAAGACTCGACCGCTTTCTGCAGGTTGAATAAACATGTACCCGTGATAACCTGTGTTACCATTTTTTTAATGTTACTTGTATGAGTTCATATATAACGAAGATGCGGATATAGCGAAGGGATTTCTAATTCCCATTGACTTTGTTATAACCGGTCTCGAGAGTACATCTGTTCCGTACAGTTTGTTTGATCACAGAAATGTGTGCTGAAGGACATTCTGCTTCGCCATGCGTTCTTTAAAAGTATGATGCACAGCAGTTCAATATTGATACACTTCACGTCGTCGTCGTAACGTATTTTAATTACGTAACTCGGCTTCACAAGGTTTTCACCCTTCTCAAATATTGGGGAAGACCATACGGCCATGCATTCGCGCGGTCGAGCACCTATAGAGCGTCATCAAAACTATGCGCGGGCACGCTTTGCATCCGAAATCTTGCAAAATGTTGACCCCAAGAAACATCAACTGGACCATCGAAGCCATCGTGTCGTCATCTAGCAAGGCAGAGCCGATTTTAAAACTTCACTAGGGGCTCTCACCATAGCCATACGGCAGAAGGCGATAGAAATAGTCTTCATAACTAGTCATCGAGACGATACAGTGATCACAAAAAAAAAAGATTACCTTTTTTATCCGACAAATTCTAACCTCGCGTCGACCCCCCCCCCCCCCTGCATTTTTTATAACAACGACCTAGCAACACTTTGTTAGGAGCACTGCGAAACGTTGTGACGTCATCACTTACAGGGTCAAATTGAAATTTAGCCAAATGCGCTCGCTCCCAAGTAGGCAAACAAACATGGCGGGGCTCTTCAGACATTCTGGGAAAAATTTTGTCGCTACTCTGAATCGTATCGTATTTAGGGACTTTAGCGCCACGCTAAAGCTTATGAAGCCTGGTAGCAGAAATCTATTAATTCCCAAGAAATCTTTAAAGACCGAAGTGTTCATTTAACTGGCCAATAAAGATGCGCACTATGCCAAAACCGAATAACGTTAGGTAGGCGCGCGTGCATGGCGCGGCTTAACAAACACGGGCCTTTGTCGCGTGCTGTGGCCGTTGAACGAGGCGCGGCGAGCTCGGCACCAAAGTGGAAACCGATGGCGCCGAGTTAGAAACGCACGTCTGCCCATTTCACTAACAAGCGCAGAGAGAAGTCATTAAGAGACGAGAGAGAGAGTGCCTTCCCCTCTTCCTCGTCTCATTCTCTGCAATCAGCTGCGAGTCGGAATATAATAATTAAGTCCTCTTCCCCAACTGGGAAAAAAAAACAGGACTCGTTTTCCGCGAGAGCGTGCCGGACGAAGAATCCCCAGAGGATAGGGCGTGAGCACGGCTTTCCTCCCGTTTAAGGGACACTTAGGTCACGGCTAGGTACCGGACTTCCAGATAGTGGAACACAACGTGCATTTCCAGGCGTTTTTCATAACGTGGCTTTCCGCCGCTTTAAGGGACACTTCGGTTAATGGGGACGCTCGAATATTCGGGTAATGGAACACAATATGTGGATCCAGGCACTTAAATGTTGTGGCGTTTTTTCGCATAGCGGCACCATCAAAATATTGCGAAAAAGAAAAATCGAGCACTCCTTTTAGTGCGACACGATTCGTTAGAGCGGGAGTATTAAGTTTGTGAGCTTTGTTTAAACTTGCTCATGTCGTGTTTTAATTAAATCAGGCCTCAAAATACACTGGCAAATATAAAATAAAAAGAATTATCGACCCAGGCGGCGGTATTCAATATTAATGCACCGAACACTGCACGAAGAACAACTAACTTGCAAGCTTTTTTATATTTGGTGGATACCGTGCAGCGTGTATACATTTTTAATGAGGGCATTCTAGGTTTCAAATATTAAAGACGCTTTGTGAATTTATTGTCGCCGACCTTGTTTATTCATTTCAATATTGATACCCCAAAGGGCGAAGGAAGTAAACCAAAGATAAATTGAAGAGCCAGATAGAGGACGTTTGTGCTCAAGCTAAGGCCTAAATAATTCATATTTCTAATAATGAACTTGACCGTTCCAGCACAATTCAGAGGACGGATTAATAAAAAAGAAGTTGAGTCGAAATTAAAACTTTCAAGATAATTGGGTTTTTGATTTAAAGCAAGTGTTCGTGGTTTGTTATTTGGTCATTGAGTATTGAGTGATCGAACAAAGGACACCCACGCATGAGAGGTACAGTCGGCACGAAATGAAACGCGAACAGTGGGTGCATGGTTTTCGCTAGATGCTCCACCACCTGAACCAGATGGGAGCTTCAAGAAGATGGCTCCTCCTTCGATGTGTTAGACTCTTGATCAGTTCATCCAAACCTTCGGTGTTGCGTCTCTAGGTGACTCAGCGTGGGTCGAAAATCATGCGCTCCTTGTTCGCGTTTCATTCCGTGCCGACTGTACTTATTGATAAAAGCCTGCAAATTACTTTGCAACAACAGTAGGGCAACCGAAACTATGCCTTGCGAGCCTATACCTTACCCTGTCGTACCTATAAAAGCGATGAATTCACGCAGCCCTAGCTGTTTTGGCTTTGGCTATAATTGCAGCACAGAAAATTGCCGTAATGCTAATAATTAAACTTCTCATTTTCTAAAAAGAAAAAAAAAAACACGCATAGAGCTGTGTGCGAAGGTGCAGCTGCGTTTTATGAAAGAAGAACAATTTTGTTCGCAAAGACACCTCGTCCCTCAGAAATTGTAAACTCACATTCTTCCACACCCCAAGATTTTAGCTTGGCATAATAGAATGAACACGCTACTTGGATCATTGTCCGCTTGGCACATTCTTACGCTTAATACATTTGATCAGTTTCGTAGTTCGTCTTGCTGTAAACAATCTAGCCTCCCGGGGGAATAAAATCGGGCATCTTTTTTGATACGCTGAAACGTATTTGATAGAAACTGTTTAGTTGTTTACCATAAAATTTCGGGGTGTACGCTAGTTTGTAGAATTTGCAGCAATTTACGCGAATTCAGGTGGTCCGTCAATTTTTTGTTTTACCATCTATCGAGCGTCCCGCCATGTCCACCAGCAATGGTGCCGGAGAAGCTTTACGGCTTTGTCCACAGAGGAAATAATTTAAATCTGTCGGGCAAAGTTAACTGCTTTCTCATACTATATATGTGAAAGTTAGAGTAAACACCTGCTTTCAGACTCTCATACATGACCATGATTAAAGCAGTTGAGCGAGCAGCTTCTCTTCTCATCTGGTGCATTTTAGCACTGCTAAAATACGAGTTGGCTCGTTGCCTAACGGTTATCGCGCTTGCCTTCCACGCAAAAAGCCATGGTTCGATGCCTGGCAGCGGGTGCACATTTCTATTGACTCTGTAATGTGATGTATGTTAAATTCGAGAACCGTCTTGCTTGTTCTAGGTAAGATTGTTCTACGCGGAGGCGGGCTTGCACTATTTAATTACTCAAAAACCTGAAGGAGCAAGACACAAAACTGAGAGGAAAACATAACGACGTCTAAACCACGGCTGCAAACATTATAAAAAAGACAGGCATTTTATAGCAAAACCAATTGGTCATCCTAGTCAATCACATCTGTTAAACTCACCACCCGAGATGGATATCAAATCCCGCTGTATCCTCAAATCGCTTTAAAAAAAATACCGGACACAGCAAATAAACGCCTCTTCCTCAAAAAAGTAATAAACGAAACAAAAAAATAATTAACACTTCGCGCGTCTAACAATCGTACATTGCTAAGCATTGGTTATTGGACATTTTACTTCACCTCTATCTTAAGGGGCAGCTCCGGTGAATTCAATGAAATTTGAGTTAATTGTAGGTTATATATTTCCAAGTAGTAATAAAAGGTTCTAAGTCATTTCTTTCTAAAAAAGTGTAATATTTTCGCGGAATCGTAAGTTAAAACTCACAAGAAACCGAAACCTAGCCTCCCGTGGTGATATACAAAAAGTCAGAAAAATATTACACTTTTTTTTTTACCACAAAAATGAATTAGGCATTGCCGAACACTCATTCTCCGCCCAAAGGTAGCGCTAGAGGTCGCAACCAGATGACAAAGTTTTAGCCCGATCCGATAACTTATTGAAAAGTGGTAAGTGATTTTCTGAAAATTTCAATGGGAAAATGGAGCCCATTTTCGCCCGTTTTCGGTTTCTTGTGCCATAAAGCCCTTTTTATTGAAAAACTCCGCCGGCCCTCATTTTCCCAATGAAATTTTCAGAAAATCACTTATAACTTTTGAATAAGGTATCGGATCGGGCTGAAACTTTGGCATCTGGTTGAGACCTCTAGCGCTACCTTTGGGCGGAGAATGAGCGTTCGGCGATGCCTAGTTTATTTTTGCGGTAATAAAAACCGTGTATTTTTTTATGACACACTGTAGACCAGTGTCTGCTCTGTTCCGTGGGTGCCACCATGTTTGGTCATGCTGACGCAATGACACAGTAGGAAGGCTGAGCTTTTTGCAAGACTCCGTTTTTTTAGAAACTTTCGCGCATATCGTAGTGCAAGAACATCAGAAATTCATAGTCACGAAGCTCGAAGAGCAACAGCGTTGCTGGCAGTGCTGTAAAAACCAAAAATCTTGTTTTATGACAAGATTTTTGTTTTATGACATGACAAGCCTAGGTTTGAGATGATTATATCCCATTTTTATCGCTAGCGGCTCTCTTTTCGTACACTGTTCCATTTTACCTTTGTCGTCGCGTACATTCTCTAACACCATGGTATACACATTGTAACGTCACGTACCAGGCACGCAGGCAGGCGCAGCTCGGCGTTAGGACGAAAGTCTCGTCTGCTACGATTGGCAGTCAGCTACACCCTATATGGCTCTCGTATTACCTGGGCCGCAGCTTGTGTTTTAGCGCAGAAGAAGGCAAGTTTTCCCCAAAATGCTCGTTTTGAAAGCAAAGGTAGAAAGTGGAGTTCAATAAATCGACACGTACATGTGTTGCGACGGGTTTGTAGAAGGAAATATTTGGTAGAAGTATGCGGTGCCTAACTCTCAAACTGGTTCTCTCGCACGCGACGAATGCTTCCGGCGATGACGCATGCTCGCATCGGAGCACGCAGGCGCATACGCGTTGCGCGAATCACGTGTCAGCGATGAACGCGCTGCTAGCGACGTCTTCAGAGTTTCTTTGTAGTAGCTATAAAAAGTTATATAAAATTTATTAAATTTTATATAAATTTAATATTATTTATATAAATTTATATAAATTTAATTTTTTATATATGCATATAAAACGTATATAATATGTATATAAAATATATAAATTTATATAATTTATATAAATATAAATTTAATATTAAATTTTATATAAAAAAATTTATTAGTTATATAAAAAGTTATAACTTTGGCACAAAAAAGAACAAAGCAAGCAAAGAAGCCTACCTAGGAGCCTACGGCATGGCGTAGGTAGCGCAGGGTGGTCTGCGCCGACACGGTGTTATTCACGAGGACGTTCGTTTCGTCGCGTCTTGGCCACTAGATTTAGCAGATTTCTTTAATTTCGCGCACCTCAAACTTTGTTTGCCAGTTCCGTCAGCTTTTAGTCAGAATTGGAAAGGAATATTTTACGTGTGGTCTATTTAGACGGTACCAGAGATAACTGAGTCGTTTTCCTAATACGCAATATGAACCGGAGTAGACCTTTATATTGATTCGTTCCTATATCAAGTAGCTGCGTTTTCTTCTAATTTCTGTGCAACTTTTAATTTCACTCAAACGTTTGACAGTTTCAAACTTTGCAGAAGTAGACGCCACTGATCATTTGTACTCACTAACATGGTAATTAACACAGCGTCCGATTTGTCCAACATGCTTGAAACAAACAACTACATGTGTTGTATTATAATAATTGTATTCGGTGTGGCGACATTAGTAATTGTGTTTTAGGTATTTGCCTCTCTCGTTCACTTTGAAAGGTCACACTACACGGAACAATGATTTCCGCCCGTTAGTTCTCTGCTCTACACTCCACAATAAAAATGGCATCACCTTACACCCTTTTGCCCCATATAATGCACCCCCAATCTTCACTTCGACGTACAGCGCACTATACTCGTGCAGACGGCCCTAAATTTTACAAGGGGCTTGATAACGATGCGATATAACTTATTAAAGACGCTAAAGTACGTATGAAAGACCACAGAAAGAAAACACTGATGTTTTACAGTAAAGCCAAGAAAACCCCGATTATTATTATTTTTTTTTGCAGTCAATAACACTTACATAAGCAATTTTAGTAAGTTGAGCTACACGGCTATCAAGCCTCTCGTGAAAGTTAATACCGTCAGATAGACATCATTGCCCTGCACGTCGAACTGGAGCTCTGGGGTGTATTGTATATGGAACAAAGGGTGTAACAATACGCCCTTTGTTTTAGAGTGTACCACCTGAATGTTCCCCAATCAAACTCCCCGATACGTCCCCGGAAACCGACGCTGATCCTTGTCGAGATGAAGGATTTTTTTCAGCGTCACAGCTTATTGCTGGGCGAGCATTCTTGACCTATAAGAAATATTTGATTTGTTCACGAGTTTACGATGGAGTTGTATTTCAGTGAGAAACTATAAAGTATGCGTAAAAAGTGATAGAGATTTTTGGGGCGCTCACCCGGTTGTTCTGAATGTTCCTGAAGCTACAGGTTCATTTCAGCATCTATAATCATTTTGAGAATCGTAAAGAAGGCACGTTTTGTCGATCGCATCTTTAGTGAAATAGCGGACGTTTACAACTTTTTCTTACGTACGAGCATAACGACGGACGGACTCGATATGTAACAGGCGATACAGTGTTTTAATATAAAATCTGGTATTTGGATCCGGGACTCAACGAAAAAAAGTTCGCATCAGATGCACACTCCGTGCATATAAGTCCCCCTCACCACGAGCCCTGACGTAAGCTCAAGTGACGTCAACTTCACGCCATTTGACGTGTTTCATTCACCGAAGACTTCAAAAAAATTCTACACAAAGAAAAATTAAAACCATGGTTTAAAAAACTGTGTCTGAAGAGTACAGAGTGATCGCCAAACGTGTGCTTCTTTAGACAAACACTCTTTGTCTGTCACAATTACAACAACCGTCACGGCGTTCGTTATCTCTGTGATGTAGACAGTGTCGCTGGTTGATTGGCTACATCGCATTATATGTTGGCTGCGATCGGGCTTAAAATGAGACAGTATAGTTCCTAAAAGGCACAGCACGCCATCCATTCTCAGAAAACCAGGACTTTAACTTTGAAAGAAAAAGAAGAGCTAAGAGAGTCAGCACGATGCTATTATCTTCGTGGAGTCTTGACTGTGCGCCTGCTACAAACATTAAGAGCTTGAAAAGCGAAGGTCAGAGCGAGTTAGGACCACCTCCTTCTCGCTCCGCTGCCAGCGAGATTGCAGCGTTAGGCCGGAAGTGATCTTTGTTATAGACCAACACGCGGCCTTGACGTCACGCAGCTATGGTGGCGCTGTCGACAGCACTGCGCATGCCCAGACGCTTCACTTCACGCGAGATTCGGTTTCTGCGCACGCCCAGTGCCCACACCTCGTGTGGGCGAACGCGGGCTTGTTTGTAAACAGCGTGTTGGTCTATAGACCAACTCTCTGACAACTCTCTGACGTCACACCACTGTGGTGGCGCTGCTATCTGTATTGCGCATGCGCAGAGGCTTCGTCTCGGTCGATTCTGGTTTCTCCGCACCTGGTGCGGGCAAACGCGAGGGTGTTTTGTAAACAGTCCGTTGGTCGATACGGACTGATCTTCGTGTTGTTGGTTGCATAGTTCCGCTTCCACTCCAAACGAACTAAAGACGGCCTACCTTTCATAGGGCAATCGAGCCTTTCTTAAGCGTCCGATTTGTGTCTCCGTCGCTTTGGGTCTCATCTGTTCGCCTTAGAAAGATCTTCACCACTCGAACAACACTCACATGTGAGCTTGCATATGTTCGTTTGATTGACCGTGCTCGCTCTAGTTTCCCAAGCAAAGCCGTTGTCTCTTTTGGTGCCGATTGCTTCTTTTTTTTCTTTTTACGTCCGTCGAGGCTCAGCGTCTCGAGACAGAAAGCGAATATGTCCGCTTCTTAGATCGAAGACGAGAGGAATGCGTACCGTTTAGGGACAGTAAGGCACTCCCGTCAGAATACGAACACCAAATAACAAGAACGTAGAGCTAGAGTTTTCACGAACCTATCGAAGGCAAGTTCAGGGCTCCCATTTGATACGGTTGCAACTTGAGGTTTTTGGCTGAAACTAATGTGTTTATGCAGGATTACCAATCTCTGGGTGTGTCACAAGCTTATCGGAGGAACTCCGATGGAAAGTCTACTGTAGAGGGTTCGATATCAACTTTTTTTTTTTAATATACACTATTTACTCTTGACGGAATTGGTCGACGTGGTGTGGCATGACCGAATTGCCGAATCGCCATGCGTGAGTGCGTGAGGCTTGCTTCTCGCACTTTTTGTCGTGTGATTTTTTCGCACCTTCTCTTTATGTAGATAGTCGCTACACTGCCTTTAATCCCCACTGGTTCAATCGGCGAGGAAAGGAGTCCCATCGAAATGCAGACGCAGCACTCGCATTCTACGTGGTTCTGCGATGGCCTCCGGTAGGTGCGTAGAAACATTTAGCGTTACGAACTTGTTATACAGAAGTCGCTAGTACGACGACGCTCAACCATTCAATGGTTCAATGCCAGCGTTACAAGAGTATTTATACAAAGCGAACTGGTATATCCCGTTTCGACTTTAACGACATCTCGCGGTCGGGATTTAGGGGAACAAGCTATTTACGGTGCTGCAAAAGACAGCACGTGCTCAATTGTTTATAACACTCAACATCGATAGTCATAACCAACTGTCCGAGACGATCCCCAAAGTGTGAGACACGTAAGCCTTCTCAAGTAACCCCGTGCTGATTAGAGACATATTCCACCAAGCCTAAAGTACACCAACCTCGCGTCAAGAAGGACGCCTTCATTACACGAATCGCGGCAGCCGTTATCGTGTCGCTCGACCGGAGCACGTTTCTCCAGCCCTCCCCCCCCCCCCCCGAATCAATGGAGTCCCCCCAGCCGTCCCTCCAAGAATCTATTGGGCCCTAACGAGCTGCAACCACCCTACTCTCTGTTCCTCCCTTGTGCTGACAATACGGTGGAAGCTAGACGAGCTCGACGCACCAATCAACTGCATCCCTTTCATCACCCGATGCTACTCTCTTCGCGCGTGGGCATGGGTGGGAGCTTGATCACATGACGAAAGGACTACGTGCGACTTGACCAGCGAGCGCGTAGCTTCCGCAGCACTGTCAGCTTAGGGGAAAACGAAGTACATAGTGCTAACTTGTAAACCGGGTGTCATCGTACGCGTACACCGCATCCTGTGCACGCATCGGGACTCCCGTTGGAGCGACGGTTATTCCCGGAGGGTTTCCTTCTTTCTCTCTCTTTCTTTCTCTCTCTCTCTTGAGAATGGGAGAAGAGGTGGCCTTTTCCAAATTGAAAAATCGATTAATTAGACCCGATTTGTCCGGTCGGTACGTCGCATCGATTTCTCGGCGAAGGCTCTCCTCTATCCTCCATTAATGTTCGAAGTGCCTATCTCCTTACTCGTCTAATATTTTTGTTTCGTTTTTGATCTTCTGAAGCGCTGTTTTGCGCGCAGCGCGCATATATGGCCTATAGCACGAACGCGTCCCGTTGCTTTGGTTTCTTATTTTTATTATTATCATACACGGCGAGTTTGAGTAATGTAGCTGAAATCTCTCCCCTAGGGCATTAGCATGATCGCATTAGCGTTACTGCGAAATCGCGGGCCTGCATTTTTGGGGGTGCGGGAGGATCTAAAATTGTCGTTTATGAATCATGTAACCTCTTCATTCAGTGGCCCTAATCGTTGTTTTCTGGTACCTCCAGAAGTATAGAACAGACACAATGCAGCCACTCACTAATTCAACGAACCGTTAATTCTTTCCAGTCCAAAATATCGCGATCTCCGTGATAACCATACATGTTTTGTATTCTGGATAGAGAACCAGCAGGCTTAGTGATATAACAATAAACAGCGTTAAAAATGCGAAAGAAGATCAAATGAACAAGGTTATTTGAAAATAAAGCGCAGTGTTATATTTACTTCAAGAGTAACTATGCACCTCTAAACACTCAGTACCTGCAAAAAATGTACAGCCTTTCCACTCTCGTGAGGAAGGAAGACCAGCGGAGCTATACTCGATACACTGTGTGCTTCATCGTCGTCGTCTGTTTTTCGCGCTGTTTCCTACGATGAATTCCCACCAACGCGCCCAACTATCTATTCTTCTATTATAGCTGGAAGGTTGCCGCCATCTACGAGCGATGGCGGAAACCATACTGGTTGTGTGCTTGCCGCCGTAGCTTATAGATGGCGGTAGCTGTCCAGGTAGGTTTGTGTCGACATACACGGACACGATCCTGGGGAACCTAGCCCTTAAAGCTCCGCTTAAAAATTCAGCGCTAGGGTTCTAAACCATATGCTAAGTTTTTAGATCTGGCCGTTATTTGATTCAAAGGTTACAAGCGAATATTCTGAATTTCCAAGGACAAAATGTCGGCCCAAAGGTCGACGAATGCACTCAGATGAATGAGGTCGGCTACTGGGAACAGGCCTCTTTTCCTCACTTCAAATGCTTCTTAAATCACTATATATCCCTTGTATTAGATGACATAGAGCTCTGAATCTTTGGCTTCATATCCACACCACTAGAGCTACATATGGGGAGATATACCGAACGTATGGCGACGCGTACAGTATTTTCGCGCACTGGCAAAGATTCCGATGGAACCTTTGTAACGATTCGGACTGAACTTGGCTTGCCATTGACCCAGAAGCATCTTTAACGGTTATTTTCCGGCCGCGTCTCTATAAGCATTGAATTCCATTACCGAACACAGAATAGAATGTCAAGCTCTCCGCAACATCTCGAAACAGAAAGGCAAAAAATGGCTGATCAATCAATATCCCGCCTACATTGTAATGGCATCTGACCACCTTGAACATTCTGCAAAAAATTACTTCTTTACAAAATTTTTTGGGAGGATTTCTAGAGTCGACTTTAGCCTGCGTCAAAGCTATTGACCACAGTGAGATGGGTTTTAATGGTCTGTTCACTCTAAACGTTTATGAACGTAGGCCAAGGTATTATCTTAAGAAGAAAAAAAAAAATTAGCACATCTGTAGAAGTAAAGTCCTCTGACGGCACAGTAACAGCTGGTTTCTATTTTTTGTATTACCTCTGTGTGCCAGATGGCATCTCTAGTTGAGTCAAGGCAATAATTTTACTAGCGAACGTTTTGGCTGAAGGAGACAGAGTTGGTGTATTTGTCTCCCAGCAACAGGGGCAAAATCTAGAGAGTCTTCCACAATTATATAGCGCACGAATGTTTTTTTTTTCGCATTGTATGAAACAGTTGATCTCATCAAGTCCTAACAGGTTAATTATAATTTGTTGTATTTCATAATAAAGGATAATGTCCGCCTTTTGTGGGCACTATCCAAAGCACTGCTACTACTAAACTACACAAATTCAATTCCTTACCTCATAAGGGAGGGCTCTAAATTGTATTTTATTTTCTTAACGACAGAAGTGAACCGGTAAAAAACCAAATACGAAAACATATATACGATTGAAGGAAATGTAATGCTCTGAAATCTTCTGAAACTCCTCCGGGAATACTCATTTCAAAAACAAAATAAAAACGCGGGATCGTTGGCCGGCCCCTGGCCTTATCGCTTCCCTACACTGCGAACCTCGATTCATTTCCACATAACATCCTCTTATCACTCGAGGTTTCTAAACGTTCGGTTGAAGTTCTGTCGGCTCTATCTCTGGTTTGGAGGAGGAACCATAAACGATTTTCGAAGAAAGCATCAAGTGAAAGAGGCACTTCCGCCTAAAGGTTTAAATTTGGAAAAGGACTACGTCGTTTAACAGGTCTCATCTCTCCCAACCTCGGTCTTGCTTCCTCCGTGTTCACAATTCCGTTCTGCCGGAAGCAAACAAGTGATACAGCTCTACTTTCCTGCTTCGAAAGTTTACTACGTTTCATTTTGTGTTGTATACCGTATTAGGGGAACCCTACAGGAGCGCTTGTGAAATCAGTCTTTTTAAAAGCACAAGTGTATTCGTTCTTTGGTGGGAAATATTTATTGGAAATAAAACATGCGCAACCAGACAAGTACGACCTTTTCTTAGTAAGTGATTATTCGTTGAAATTCACTACGTTTGAGGGGGCATCATGAAAGTAAGCTTCGCAAAGAATGCCTTACTTTGCATGGAGAATAACCCGTGTGAGTTTGGCTTGATTTTAAAACACTTCATATTTGTGTGTATACAACCACGTATGTTTACTGTCGACCACGTCCCACTCCCCATAGTCCCAACAGAATAACATAATTGGCATCCAAGCATACATAAATTGCTCAAGAAAATAAAACACCTTACACTGAGTTGAACGTAAAAGTGGCGTGATAAATATTCCCATGAAGAAAATAAGATATTGCTAAAGGTGATTGATGTAGCGTTTCATCATTGCCTTAACCAAATCGTTCAGGAGTACATGGGAAATACTGAATATAGTCAGACGTGTTTAGATTCGGTATTTTTGTCAGATAATTAAACGATTCTTCTACCGCAGTTCATGAAGGCATATCATATCATCAAGTGGTTTCACTAAATATTGCGTTAAAGCGCAAAAAAGAAAATGCTTGAAGAAAGCGTGAGCAGACAGGCGAGCTGCTTTATGTTACAGATTTTAGAGAGAAAAAAACAACAAAAACACCGAAGACGACGGACTGAGAAGGGGACAAACATAATGCGTATCGTTGGTTTTTGTGCTTTTCTCCTTCTTCTGTCTGTCCTATATAATTTCTTTTCTTTTTAAATCTGTAAAGAGTAACGTGCTGCAAGGAACAGTTAAATAACGAATTTTCACAGGAAAAATGACGTTGCCATTCTTGACGACCTGGAGATGGTATCGAATAATTTTGTTGAACGATTTTTGTACTCATGGTGTTGGCGACATGGGGCTTTACTTGAAGAATTTACTTTTTTTCTGTATTGAAACTTACGTTCCTGCAAGTGCTAAGTAAATAGCAAAGCATAATCTGTGGATTACCCTTGAAACCATACACCGTAAGAGCAATATAAGGAAAATTTAAAAAGCTAATAGAAAAAGAAAGAACAAGAGAACATCAGGTCATTTAGGAAATTAGCAATAATAGTACTATTAAGAATAATGACCATAAAGATATTTATTGCCTCTAGCACAAAGCAAGGATGCGTAACGGTCGTATCAAAGCCAGCGTGAGGCTTGTGCGATGCTAACCTTAAAATAACACAAAAAATGAAACAATTAATGAAAGATATCTTGGGGGTTACTCTACACAACGTTCTGAGAAGTTTACCGGGGCATATTCTGAAAGTACGTAAGCAATAAAAAACAATATTGAGCAAATACATTGCGGCATGATCTGGTAATCACAACATTTAGCGAGTTCCAAAACAAAATTAATGTATTTTTTCATTCGGCTTTTACGAAGGAACATGAACAAAGCCTGATCCCTATTTCTATCAGCGCGATGCCACCTTAGATGGCTGAGCTAGCAATAAGGCGGGATGGAATTTTCGATAGATTCGTTGCATCCTGATCCCAAAAAGGTTCAGGAATCAGATTTCATTCCCGGATAATTCCTCAGAAGGTACACTGAATGGTTCTCATTTTACCTTAAAACAATTTTCAAGAAGGCCCTAAAAACAAAGTGTTCTTGCTTCTGATTGTTTAAGGGCTAAAGGGGTAGCAATATTTAGAATTGTCAATCGCTTGCAAAAACCTAATTACCGCACAAGGTTTTAACTTTAGAACCTGTTGCAAAGTGATGGAGCATATAGTTGCAAAACATATAATAAAATTCCTCGCACGTCATCACTTTGCTTTCTTCAGGAAAGCATAGCTTAAGAACAGCTTTGTCAACAACGACGCAACTTGAAGAAACGTTCTGCGAGATTTTCCTCTCCCACAAATACAAAGCAACAAACTGATGCCATAAGCATAGATTTTTCAACAATAGTTGATTGCGTTTTGCATAACAAGTTAGTAACGGAACTTAAGATGTTTGGAATAAATTTAAAAAAATCACAAGTTGGATCGAACCTTATATTAAGCAGGAGGTCCCAGACCGTTAAAGTTCTATCAGCCCCTTCAGACACATTATCGGTAACTACAGGGGTAGCGCAAAGATTTTTATTGAAACCAGTGCTTGTCTCTTTTGTATATTAATGATATCTCCCAGGCCAAAAAGCAGCCAGTACAAATGAGCTTGTTTGTAGATGACTGCTTAGTTTACTCAAACATTAGGACGCCCGAAGACCGGGAATCATTAAAGGGTAGTTCGGATAAGATTAGGCAGTGGTTATTCCAATGGCAAATTAAGATTAACTTCAAAAAGGCCATCCGATACCCATCTCACTAATAAGAAGAATGCATGTATCTCTGCTTCAGCATCAGATTTGCAATATAGAACTGACCAGAACAAAATCATTGAAGTATTACTGGCGTAACATTAAGTCAAAACTTACATTAACAGCCTCACATTGTAAATATCCATACAGCTGCGTCTAGAAAATTGTGGCTGCTTCAACGTAAACTTAAGAGTAGCAATTATTAAATAAGACTTACGGCCTACAAAACTCTAATACAGCCTTCTCAAGAATACGCCTCAGGTGTTTGGGACCCCGCAACCAAGACCGACATAAACAGGCGAAGAAAATACAGAGGCAAGCCGTACGTTTTATAACTTCAAACTACAGATCAACTTCCTCTATCAGAAATAAATGTTGAATGTTTGTGGGCTAACACCTTTAAAGGTTAGAAGGAAAATTCCAGGGGTAAAGTTCACGTTTTTAATTTATTATGGCAAATTCAAGATCAACCGCGATGCTTATCTTGATAACATTACCATATGATAAAAGAGACCGAACGATTCGAAATCACTGCAGTCGTGTTTGGACAAAAACAATGTTTTAATGAATTATTATTAATATTTCTTTTTTTTTTCAAACACAAATAACGTTGAGAATACGCTTTCCGAGCATGTTGTCAATATCAAAGATGTTTCGATGTTTGAGGACGCTCTTTGACTTTCTTTAGCAGTTTTTAAAGTGTTAATATAACGCGTCGATGTTTTTTTCTTCTCTTTACTCTCCTTCGAAGTTGCATATGCTTATAACGTGTGCTGTATTGTAGTGTACACGGCACGTGCCCTTGTTTGTTGTTGTCAATTTATTGTTTCTGTTAAATTGGTTATCAGTTTCATTTTACGTGCATTTAGTATTTTTTCTCTTTTTCCTTTTTATTTGCGCTTTGGGCGCGGTTTTTTATGAAATATTATAAATATGATATTGCCTAATGCTTTATTGGAGGCATGAACGTTACTTTTTTGTTAAATATATGCTCCCTCCTGCAACGGCACGCGGGCCAGCAGTGCGTAAACATAAATAAATAAATAAATATTTCAGTATTGTATCGACAGAATGTCGCCGTTTTATAAAACACCCTTTCTAATACAAAATTCCTCCACTCTGTTACAAACTTACACCTTGGAAGTAACAGTTATACACCTAACGTCGCTACACGAAACACGTTACAGGTTTCCGTGAGATAGTAGTACATCTACCACTGCGCTGCAGCCTTGGAAAAGCTCTCTTTACCATGGACCGTTCTCTATTCACCCGTTCATGAACCGCGAAGGACGCTAAGAGTCACCTAAGCTAATTCAATGCCATTTGAGCGTCATGCGGCCTAAACGAAGAGCCCAGCGACACGCGGGGATGATAATCACATGCTAAGTCCTCAGAGTTTGATTGGCAGGGTCATAGCCATCTATACTAATAAAATTTGGAAGTATCTTGAATTTATTTATTGTGAAAGTGAGATGATTATGTTTTATTTACAACCTATATACATTTAGAGTGCGCTCTTTAACAAAAGCAAAAAAAAATCTGTAAATTAGGAGACATTAGAGGATCACCTTTACATGTGTCCAGAAAGTCACTACTTCAAAGATCAAAAGTATTCTCTAATTTGCGTTACCGCCGCCGCACATTCGCTTTCAAACGAGCTTAAATGGTACTGGAGGCGGAAAGTAGGTCCGTGGATGCTATGTACTGACCCAGCGCCGTTGGTAGGATGCTATTGCGCGATAACCTAGCAACTAAATATCGCACCGACAATGTTTTAAGCTGAAAAAGTACCTGCTCTACTTCAAGAGAAAATTCAGTTATTTATTTTCTAATGCATTTCAATTGCTCTCCCGCAACTTTTACCTTAAGGTGTTTGTGCGAAAATGAAGAATGGTCACTGCGGTGAGGGTGAGAACACCTAAATGCGGTGCTAGAGCCCTGCCTTTAGACATTTATATAGACATCATGTATAAGAAAACACAAAAGTTGTGAGAAAGAAGAAACATCATGTGAGCTCGGACAGTGTATTCTGTATATTATATCTGCATTGTTTAATTTTCTTAATGTAAATAAACATAATAACGCACTGAAACCTACACGCCATAGTGAATTTTATTTTAAACTACTTATCTTTTCCAATTATACCTCTTCAAGCCCCGAATTTCCGAATGACTTCTGGAAAAGCCCGATTTCTCCCGGATTGTAAGGCCGTTGGTTAGGCACCCGTATTTTACTCCTTGATTTTTTAAGAATATAAAACGCGAAAACAAAGACCCTAAAAACACGCCCCACTGAAATTGCGACAATTTCGTAATTGCGACTTAGATACAAAAAGAGGTTTTAATCTGCTGAGAATAATATATATATACACATATAAAGAAAGCGTAAAGAATAAAAATTTATGGTTTGTCTACGACTCGATGGTTCAAAATAGCCCCGCGATAAACCTAAGGATGTAAGATGTTATGTCGGTTCGAACAGTGGGGAGCGGAATGCATGCCATGCGCGACAACCGTTGAGCCACACTACAAAGAGACATACAATGAATCGCTGGATAAAAATAAAACAACTTTACAATAAGAAAAATGATACAAACCGTCGCTCTGGCAAAAATGGACAGGTCACACCTCATCCAGCGAGAAGCCCTCCTCTTCAGGTTGGTGGCGACTTCCGACTAGCATTGTTTATTTTCTCTATAACAGTTGATTAGCACGCCAAGGTATGTACAGGCTACGCGATTACAGCACACGTCTTCAAACGCTGAAGGCGTTGTGGCTCACGAACAGTGCCTAAAACCGCGACACTATGTCCAGTTTTCTACCGCCTCCATGGCCTAACAAAAGTATTTCTGTCAACACTATGGTTACGCTCACAATTTTCTTGACGTTACAAAAAGTGCGACTTCATCAGCATAACTGGGGATTTTAACATTAGTGTTTTGTAACAAATACCCACGGCACTCTTCGCTGTTCAACATGCTAAGACAAAAAAGCTCCAAATACAAATTGAAATTTAATTGGAACAAAGGGCGACTCGTCTTGACGGTAGATCGCACATTGATCGCTTCAGTCAGCTTTTTGCTGACAATGAGTCTGGCTGTACACTCTTTGTACGCAATTTTCACACACTCAAAAAGGACTGCGCCAACGTTTGCATGCTCTAAAACGTCGAAAAAAAACCGTCATACTTGACGTGATCGAACGCTTTATCAAATCTATCTGAAGCATGGCTATTGGCCCTTGCCGTCATCGCATGCCTCCAAAACACTTCGAGCGACGTGAACGTTCGTCGCTAACGGTCGCCCCTGTATCTCACTGTTTTGGTGATCCCCGATAAGCTGACGGGCAACACCCTTGAAACGACGCCCTACAATTTTCGTGAAAATCTTATAATCGACTTTGCACAACCTTATCGGCCGATAACCTGTGACTTTCTTTAGCTCATCACCGTCATCACTTTTCGGAATTAAGACTGTATTGGTTCGCGGGAAATACGGCGGCAGTCCCTAACGTTCGTACGCTGCGCATAAAAGACAACCGAACCCCGCAACTACGTTCCTAAACTTTGTATAGAACTCAGCCCCTAACCCATAAGGCCTGGTTGCTTTTGCGTTAGTCAAGTCATTTATGGCCCTCTCAACCTCCTGTATAGTAATGGGCTCCTCGAGCCTTTCCTGCTTTTTTTTGAGCTAGCTCGGGCAGGCACTCATGTAATCTCACACTTTCCGGGTATTTCCTTCCTCTTACTTGGTTTCAAAAAGCTGCCGGTGATGCCCTACAAAATTTTTCTCGATCACGCCTGGGTTCGTGCTGTTAACACCTTCGCACTCGATCTCAGCTACTTCACTTCGGAGCGGTGTACCGCTTCTCCTTTACCAAGGCGCGTCTAGTTGGCTCTTCCCCCAGGTACTTTTTCCGAACGTGCTCGGACGACGGCTCCCTGATCACCCTCACGACGCAGTTCATCTAGTCGTTCTTTCAGGTCTTCTATATCTTTAAGTCATTCTCCAGGTGTTTCACACTCGGCTTTTGCAAGAACCTCTAGATCAGTGTTTAGTGAGCGCTCAACGCTTCGCGCCTCATAAGCTAAAAGGGACGCCCTTTCAACAGCTACCGACTTCACTTCTTGTTTAAAAGGTTCCCTAACTTCGAAAATATCACTGCCGTACCTTTAAAGAATTTTAAAACATCCCCGAGGGCTTTTGAAGATGTTACATCACTGAGAAGGTGTCGGATTCAGCTCCTATAGCCTCCAGCTAAAGGACTTTACTGATGCTTTTTCCCCGATGGTCGTTAAAAGAACACAGAAGCAAAAAAAAAACATAAAAAACGTTTTGTGGCGCGGTACTTCCTTAGCAGGCCTGCTACGGAAGCCGACACATGCACTCCATCTAATCCAGCGTGCGAGGACACTTGCAAATGGGTAAACTAAATTTCCCACTTTTCCTATTTGACAGTTCCTGCGTCAATCGGGTCAAAAACCGCAAGTAGTTTATTTAAAACAGTCGCACTTGTACCCGTGTGTTGTCTCGACGTCCATCGATCTGTTGTTCTGACGACGCAGTTGAAGTCGCCACAAAGTACAACTTTTCTGTCGCAGTCTACGAAACGTCGTAAGCTATAAACTATTGAACACCGTCTTTTACCATACTGGGCGCATATAAACAAATAAGCGGCCAGTGAACTGTGAAATAAAAGATAGCACTGTATAAAATGACCTTTAGTAATTAAGAAATAAAACTTTGAGACAAGGAAACTGAAAGGGACATACACACCACCGTCACAAAACCAGCACAGCATAGAGCTGTCATTTACTTCCCCAACAGTCTTCTTCCTTGTCATCCTCGACCCAAATTATACACATTAATTATCATTCTTCATCAGCTCGCCTACTTTTTGACTCTTATTTCAGCCCTTTCGTGTCAGTAGTGAGAGGCAACTCCGACAAGGACAAATATTTCTTCAAAAATAAGAAACATGCTCCTGAAAATCGGACAGCGTG
This sequence comes from Ixodes ricinus, assembly GCA_037355805.1. Taxonomy (NCBI): domain Eukaryota; kingdom Metazoa; phylum Arthropoda; class Arachnida; order Ixodida; family Ixodidae; genus Ixodes; species Ixodes ricinus. Next base: position 25,381 of record JAZHYW010034494.1, on the reverse strand, counting down.
CGTAACACAGGCTTTAAACGATTGCAAAAAAAAAGAATTTAAAGCGCTAGACATGCGCTCCTCCTCAGCCGTCTTGGTTTCCTGCACTGCCAAGAAAGCCGGTCTCTCATTACTCAGCAAACGCTGTACTTTATATATATATTTATTTTTTAGGCGTATTTCGACCTCGAACACCTAGCGTTGCGACCTTGATGGTTGTTTCGAGCGTACAAACCATGTAGGGCTATGTCGCTGCACTTGCCTCGGCGTTCGTTCTTCAGGCCTTGAAAGCCAGGCGTCGTATGCCCTGCTTGCTATCGCGCCGCTCCCGGTCGTCTGAGGTGGTAGCGGGCACGGGCTGGTACCATCCCGTTTTGGTTCTTTAACCACGGGATGAATCGTCGGTGCTGAGATCGGCGCCGCTGGCGGGCTCTTGTCGAGACCACGCTTGATGGAGTCGGTGGTCTGATCCATGTCGTCGGTTCTTTCTGAGGGCGCCTTTTCTGGCGGGTGACCAGCAGAAAGAGAGGTCCCGCCATCCTCGGCCGACGCCGTCGCACAGGAAGATGCGTCGGAAACCTCTTCGGGGCAAGCGTGTGCCGACTTGCATTCGCCGTCCGCCGTTGAGGTCCGCTCCGGACCTTCGTCCTCGGCGGGACCCGCCTGCTGCTCCGCTGATCGTTGGGTGTCTCGTTCCACCCCACGCGCCGCGTCCTCAGCGGCATCAACGTCCATGCTAAACAGCGACAGTTCTTCTGCCGTGCGTCATCACACATTCTTCTTTTTCATGGCCTAACCGGAAGCACTCGGTGCATTTTGGCACACGACAAACTCGCGTGATATGGGCAGAGCGCTTGCAGTGCAGGCAGACTGGCGCCCTCCCTGGTATCATGATGAGGGTGTTGGACCCATTCAGTCTCATTTGGTGAGGCATGCCTGCCGGCGTGACGCCGTTCTACTTTCCCAGACGCGCGAAACGTGTGGTCGACTCGATTCCCTCAAAACGGTCCACCCGCCATTTCTGCCGGCCGACCTCATTCACATGGCCGTACGGCTCCAAAAGTATACAGACTGCGTCGTCCGCAACATGAAAAGGCACCCAGTGCAATCGGACACGTACCTCGGTACATCTGGGGTCGATGACCACACCGCGGAGGTCCTTCACCTTGAGCGCCTTGTTAAACTGACCAGTCGTTCCTTGGCTTTCGGCGTTCAGAGCGCTGCCAACCAAACGTGATTCATTTGGAATGCGCCCAGCGCTACGTTATCGGTCAAGACCGTGATACGCTTGAGTTCGTGCCGGAAATCCTCGATACGAGCGACTCTTCAGGTTGCACTGCAGGAGTACCAAGTTGAAAGTTCAAACACATCGTCCCGGTTGTGATGGGTGGTAACACAAACTTGCACTCGACGGCAGCAGACGCGCCATAACATAAAAAAAACACTGCCGTCACTGGCCATTGTCTCTGCTCTATTGGAGCTCATGATATCTTGAGTGCGTAATGCTCGAAAGCTGGAGGAAGAATCTTGCGCCACGCCACGGACAGCGTGAGGAGCATAAACCTTGCGTGTGACCCTCAGTATGGCTCGTGGGGATATGTCGCGCAAAATGCGTTCAGGAACATTTCTGAATGATATTAGCCGTGAATCTACCTGTAATAAACGAAATTGGGCATAGTCCCGGCCTTCTTAATCAATGCCTACTTTTTTCACGGGTCTACCTAGATAAATTTAATACGGGAAAGTTTGTTTCTCTTGCAAGATTTCCCATACAAACTGAGCAGAATTTTAATCACGTTTGGAGCTATCTTCCACATTTTTGTAAGGCTCTTCTTTTTTTGTGTGTGTGTCGAGGCGGTGCTAACGCACATGAAGAACCCATGTCTGGAGGCTCTTAGACAACTGTGCCCTTACTTCTGATTTATGATGAGAAAACGAATTTTCAAACTGAAATTTTTACAGTGTACCGGCGTATGAAGCTAGATGGCGCAAGTGCACCATGTCCTTCATTGTTGGAAATGATAAAAGTAAGGTTTTCCCGTTATAGGTGCATGTTTGGAAACTGATTTAGAACAACTGTTTATTTATACATTTATTTATTTTGAGTGACCTACAAACAGCTTGACGCGTTCTTAGTGGTACACTCACCAATGTCACCTAGTCAAATATGTTCAGACACGATAAAAAAAATATTGCAAAGCAATGGTAGCAAGACATTTTCTGAATTTACGCTTCTCGTCAAAAATATATAGGCTAACATTCTCACAAGTCTGTTATAAATGATTATACGTGAATTGAAGGCGTGACATGGGTGTTGAGTGATATACATCAGACGGATAGAACAACGAAAAAAATGAAAGACGTTTACAAATCTCTGTAATGCGAAACTAGAGCGCAGCTCTTGAGGAGGAGGAGTTGAGGGTACGGAGGAGAGAGTATACTCCTCCTCCTCCTACCATCCTCCTCTCGTTTCCTCCTTCTTCCATTTTCCTCCTCGCCTCCTCCTTCTTTCGTCCGCCTCTCCTGACGCTCAATTTGTTCATTGGTGACGTGATATGAAGTCGTCACGTTATTTCCCCGCTCTATTTTGAGGGGGAAACTGAATCGGCGCTGCGGTCACGTGACGTCAATTTCTCCGTTTAATTTTGCAGGGAAACTTTACCCGAAACGTTTAGCGGGAAAATTTCCCTGCTAACTATAGTGGGAAAACGTCCCCTAATTCAACGCTCGCGGGTTGCGCCGACGCCGATGCAGACGGCAACGGCAACGGCGAAGGCGCGCCGACGCCGCTCATCCCGGAAACGAGGTGCCTTAGAGCTGAGCTCTTAAAAGTCCACTGGACCTTCGAGGAAGGCGCAAGTAGACGTGACTTAGCAATGCAGGTGAATCAGTTATACTATTTACGATCTTGTACAGAAACATCAATCCACGCATCGTTCTCCTGTTGTGCAACGTGTCCAATATTACGAGGTCAGCAATCCTTTCGTAACTGTAGAAATACTCCGGTCGAAAATAACGATAATCAATACACGAATGAATTTACGTTGAACACGCTGAATTACACTTGAAATAGTCACTCCAATAAAGTTCCATACAGTTGAGGCATATTCGACACGACTACGAACGATTAAGAAAACAAACAGAAAAAAGAATGGTTTATAAAGACTGTGTGTTATTCGGGTAATGGCTCGCAGAACTCGAAAGGAAGCAGTCGTAACTGTACTGGCTGATTCATGGAGCTGCCAGGCTCTTTAAATCGACCGCAAAATTCGGTTTCTTAACCTATCGCGTTCCGATCTTGTACAGCCTTGGCCACAGTTGGTGCATTTTTTCTATAAAATTCGGAAAGAGCGAGCTTACCTGAGAAAAAAGTAGACAAAGAAAAAGTCTGTTAAGCCTCTTTTTTACTTTTAAAAAGGAGCCTGGCCGCTCCTTGAATCACCCTGTAGTTAAGTGATAATTGCAATTATTCGCAGTATTCATCAAAACTGCAAGATCAAGGATGACAACAACACAAATTAGATTGGTGAAACGTAATGGATATGAAAAATTAAGAATTTCGCGCTTTTTAGAGGAATCCATAACATTCGTCTTTGACTCTGTAGATACAAATAATGTTCTACTGAACTCGTTTTATTTTTCTGAGGGACGACACAAGAATGACGACATTACAACCACGAGGAGTGTTCACGAGTGCTAACCGGGCGCTGCTCGCAAGGCGTCTGCACTCCTCTCTTCTCTCTCTCTTTTCTCCTCTCTTGCCGCGGGGGCGACTTGAGTTGTTTAGTCTACGCGGAGGTCTGACCGTCTGGCCCGCATCCGGGCCCCCCGAGCTGGTGTCGGGTATCCCCGGTGCGTGCCAGCCTCCTCCGCGGCTCGAGGGAGCGTGTTGCGGGGAAGACGATGCTGTCGCTGCAAGCCTCTACATCACTCCCCCCTAGTGGCACAGAGCGCAGAAAGGTGGCACGAGCAGGAGAACTCGAAGTTTATGGTTCACGCAGGGAGAGTTGAAGCCTGTCCGGGTAGTGAACTCGCCGTCCAGAGCGTGTGGTTCTTTCCGGCTTTTTCGAGATGGGGAGCGCACCCTGGTCCTGCGTGGGTAGAGAAGCCGGTGAAGGACGAGGCGAAGAATTTGTAGCTGGTGGAAGGATGGGGAGGGGGAAATCGGCGTCGGAAGCGGTGTTTACAAAAGCGGGCTTCAGGCGGTCGGTGGCGATTACTTGGTTGTTTCCCCTGATTGTGACCGTGAATTGTTTGGGTCCCCGTTTTACGACCTTGTAGGGGCCGTCGTATGGTTGTTGGAGGGGAGTTCGCACCGCGTCGTGTCGAACGAACACGTGTGTGCAGGTGTCGAGATGTGTGCTGACGTAATCGTCTCGACGAGCCGTTCGAGGTGGGGTCGCGCGTAGTCCTTCCATTACCTCTTTTAGGCGGGTCACGTAGCTTGTTGGGTCGGACAAGTCTCTGTTGCTCGCTGGTGTGAAAAATTCACCAGGTAATCGGAGTGTGGTGCCATAGACCAACTCTGCTGTTGTGCACGAGAGGTCTTCCTTGAGCGTTGTCCTGACACCAAGAAGGACGAAGGGCAGAACGTCAGTCCAGTCGGTGCGCTGGTGTGCTTTCAAGGCTGCCTTCATTTGCCGATGGAACCGCTCGATGATCCCATTGGCAATCGGATGATAGGCGGTTGTTTTTGCATGCTTTGATCCGAGCAGGCGCGTCAGTTGAGTGAAGAGTGACGATTCAAACTGGCGTCCGCGATCGGTCGTGATGATGGACGGTACTCCGAAACGTGAAATCCAAATTGACACAAAAGCGCGAGCGACGGTTTCGGCGGTAATGTCCGAGATGGGAATAGCTTCCGGCCAGCGTGTGAACCTATCGATGCACGTGAGGATGTACCGCTGGCCCTGTGATGGTGGTAGTGGTCCGACAATGTCCACGTGGACCTGGTCGAACCTTGCATCAGGAGTCGCGAAGGTGGAGAGGGGCGTAATGGTATGTCGCTGGATCTTAGCTCGCTGACAGGATATGCACTCTCGAGCCCACTGACGAACATCGCGATTCATGCCGGGCCAAACGAAGCGAGAAGTGACGAGATGCTGTGTTCCCCGTATGCCCGGGTGCGATAGCGAGTGCAGTTTCTCGAACACCAGTTGACGGAAGTGCGCGGGAAGAAAGGGACGAGGCGTTCCCGTCGACATGTCGCACCACAGAGTTGCGTCATACATGGGCAGTGGTACCTCGCGCAGCTCCATCGAGTGCGTAGCTGTGTGCAGTTGGCCGAGCTCGGTGTCTGTTTTCTGAGCAGCAGCAAGGGCGGCGAAGTCCAGCACTGGGCGTTCAGCGGCGCCGATGCAGAGGCGTGACAAGGCGTCCGCCACCGGGTTGTCGCGGCCGCTCACGTGTCGCACGTCCGTCGTGAACTCCGAGATGTACGACATTTGGCGAAGCTCACGAGTTGTGTGGGCTTGGCTATCCGACTTCAGCGATCGTATTGCGAAGGTCAGTGGCTTGTGGTCAGTGAGAATGAAGAAGCTTCTTCCCTCCAAGAGATGACGAAAGTGGCGAAGCGTCAGATACGCGGCGAGAAGTTCTCGTCCGAAGGTGCTGTACCTGCGCTCGGTGGGTGACAGTGTCTTGGAGAAAAAGGAGATGGGCTTCCAGATGTTGTTTTGCCATTGCTGAAGGACCGCTCCAATCGCGACGTCCGAAGCATCCGTCATGACGCACAGGGGAGCGTTGTCCTCGGGGTACACCAAAAGGGTTGCGTCGGCGATGTCTGCCTTGATTTTGGTGAACATGCGCTCCGCTGTGGCATCCCAGGTCAAAGCGGTTGCCTCGCCGTGGCTCTTTTTCAGGAATTCTTGCAGCGGTTGGAGGGTTGTTGCGCAGTGGGGGACAAAACGCCGATAAAAATTGACGATTCCGAGGAACTCCCGCAGCTGGCGTCGTGTTGACGGGCGAGGAAAGTTCCGGATCACCTCAACCTTCGCGGGAAGTGGGCGGATGCCTTGGTGGTCAATGTGGTGTCCCAAGAACTCCAGCTCACCTACACCGAACTGACATTTGGCAGTGTTGATGATGATGCCGTAGGTCTTTAGACGCTCGAACACAGCTCGGAGGTGTTGTTCGTGCTCGGCGGGTGAGGAGCTTGCGATGAGGAGGTCGTCGACATAGGCACGGCAGAAGGTTAGTCCCCGGAGTACCTCGTCAATAAACCTCTGAAAGGTTTGGGCGGCGTTCCGAAGACCGAAGGGCATCCGGACGAATTCGTATAGTCCGAATGGCGTGATGATCGCGGTCTTCGGCACGTCGTCCGGGGCGACGGGGATTTGGTGATAAGCGCGCACCAAATCAATCTTTGAAAAGATGCATGCTCCGTCGAGGCTGGATGTTATGTCTTGGATGTGGGGGATCGGATAACAGTCGGGAGCCGTGACGCGGTTTAATGCGCGGTAGTCGCCGCATGGTCTCCAGTCTCCGGCTGTTTTCTTTTGTACCATGTGCAGTGGTGAGGCCCATGAGCTCGACGACGGTCGCACGATGCCCAATTCAAGCATGTGCTGGAATTCCTGTTGAGCAATTCGCAGCTTGTCAGGGGCGAGACGGCGCGGTCGAGCATGGACGGGTGCTCGGTGGTTTCAATGGGCGCGTTAAGTCTGCGCTCCTTACTCCTACTCCGACGCTCCGAGTTTCATACTCCGAGCGCAGCAACTAAACGGCGCATAGCGTACAGGAGCGTGACACACCGAGGCTGCGTTCCAAACCTACTCGAATGGATCCGAGTTACCCTGGCGGATTATGTCACGTGACAACAAAAATAGAGAAACGCTGGACGCGGGTAGGTTTTCGATAACCACCTTCACCCTAGAGTTAGATCGAGTAAGTTTTGGAACACGGCCAGAAACTATCGACGGGCTACAGACGGGCCACACGAGCTCCTTCCGACCGTAGATACGTGTGGCAGAAGCCGAAAATATTTCGAAAATAAATAATTAGGCCCGTGTGGAGCGGCAGAGTCTAAAGCAAAAGAGACGACGACGTTATGAAGTTTCTACGAACGTTTTAATATTCCTGAAAGGTTTGAAGACTCGCTTACCTGGATAGATCGGCCAGGTTACCTGGCCGATCTATTTAATGACCATGCATGCTGTTCCGATTTAAATTAAAGACAACATTCTTGAACCCGCTCGTCGACGCAGGAAACGCTCAAATTTGTCAGAGATTCCCTGGTTCCGTCGGTTCCGTCTCGCAGCGAGACGGAAGCTACACCGATACCGGCGTTCGATTGCTCGTCAATTCGTTTTTAAGCGGTATACATGAACAAACCTTGCCCGCAACGCTAACTCCTGTTTCGGCTTTCCAATCTAAGTATCTTTATTCGCTGCGGCTGGGCTAAGCATTCTAAGCAGGGCAGCGGTCTGGCTGTCTTTTCATCACAACTTTTCTGTCGCCGAGCTATCGGCACGCTCGTTCGATAGATCAATTCATTTTCAGGCAAGACGCACGAACAAACCTTTTCCTCAACGCTCACTGATGTTTCGGCTTTCAAATCGAAGTATCTTTATTCGCTGGGCTAAGCATTATAAAAGGGACAGAGCAGGTCCGAATGTCTCCTCATCTCAACAACTTTTCTGTCGCTGTGCTATCGGCACGCTACCGTTTGATAGATGAATTCCTTTTTCAGGCGAGATGCACGAACAAACCTTTTTCGGAACGCTAATTGCTGTCTTGGCTTTCAAATCAAATCGTTTTTATCCGCTGGATTAAGCACTAATCAACTGAAAAGGGGCAGCAGTACGGCTACGCCTTTTCGTCTGGACGGTCTCAACAGCAGCGCAGCCATCTTGTTTTTTACGTGACGTCACGGAGCGCGAAGAAGCCACTCGCGCTCCGAGAAATTCTCGGTGCACGAAGAGCGCGCTCGAGTGTCAGTCTCCGGTGGCACTCCTGTCCGTTTAGTGAAAGGAGCGCAAAACTCTCGCGCTCCGGAGCACGGACTTAACGCGCCCAATATGGTGAAACGCTGTGCTGCACAGGGCGTTCGTCACAGCCAGTGCGCGTCAACTCCGGGAACTTGCGCAAGATGGTTGTGAATGGACCTTTTTCACATACCGACGGCACCAGGCGGTGGCTGCACGAACTAAAAATCGAGGAAGGGACCTACCTGCGCTACCAATCGATAATGGGAGCTATGCTACCAGTTTCTTCGTTCTCTGAGCAGCGGGGCGTGCCCAACGCGCCGCACAAGTGGGGCATCCGTGGCGTCCACTTAAACGTCGTGTTATTCTTTCCGTCCGCTTTCTTTTTTTGCGTAACACAATTATATGTATGCTGCAATTACGTTTGCTACTCGCTGATCTATAGCCTCCTTCCGAATTTCCTCGATTCTTGGTGCCAATTTCCGCCGCTTGGCATCGGGCGCTCGCGCTGCGCGAACGCTTCTCGGAAAAGGTCCATTGTGTTGGGGCGTTAGGAATGACATGTGCCGGAGCTGGAGAAGGCACTGCGGATGATACGCCCGACACGGAGAGGTTAGTTATCGTGTCGAGGAGACGCCTTCGTCCCATGTCCACCAAAAGTCCGAAGTGTCGGAGGAAGTCCGCACCAATGATGGCATGTTGCACGTCCGCGACGACGAACACCCAGCGGAAGGTCCGTCGGAGACCGAGATTCAAGGTTAGCGAACGCTCACCGTAGGTGGGAATTGGGGTCCCGTTCACAGCTTGGAGCTGCGAGGTGCTGGACATCCGCTTGTCTTTAGGTGTTGCCGGTAGTATGCTGACCTCGGCACCGGTATCCACGAGGAAGCGGAGCCCGGTGTCGCGGTCGGGGACGTAAAAGAGGCGTTGGCGGCTGTCCGGAGTGGCCGAGGCACTTGCCGCCTCTAGTGCTCCGCCGTTCCGTTTCCCGTGTAGTGGCAGGGTGTGGTGCACTTAGTGGCATTATCGCCGAAGCGGCGGTGGTACCAACAGATGTTGGTGGAAGATGACCGGGAACGAGACCGGCTGCGGTAGCCCGAACGGCGTTCCGGAGATCTACCACGTTCGGTTTGGAGCGCAGCAATGGCCGTTGTCAGGTTCCGGATTTCCGATTGGAGCGTGCAGAATTCGGCGCTAGACGGGGAAGCAGAGGTTGCACTCACAGTCGCCTGTTGTGCCTGGTGAGGAGCCTGGATGTTGGAGACTGTGGGCGACGCCACCTCGAGCACCTTGTCCGCGAGAGCTGCGAGGTCGTGAAGTGGAATGTCGCCAGCCGCCGCCAAAACCATGCATACGTTGGCGGGGAGGCGCTGCAGGAAAAGCTGGCGTAGGATGGAGTCGTCCACGTTGCTCGCCTTTTCTCCGAGCAGTTGAGTCATGCGGCGAAGCATCTGGGATGGTTTCCTGTCTCCAAGATCTTCGGCCGTCAGGAGTTGTTGGAGACGTTTCTGTTCTGATGCCGAAGTGCGTCGTATGAGTTCGAGCTTCAGTTTGTCGAACGGGTTGTCATCGGGAGGAGTCAGGATGAGGTCCCGGACTTCAGTTGCCTCAGTTGGTGACAGTGCAGTGATGACGTGGTGAAACTTCGTCATTTGTGCCGTAATCCTCCGGGTGCTGAACTGGGCTTCCACCTGGGCAAACCATAGCGCAGGGTCAGCCGGCCAAAACGGTGGGAGTTTCAGAGCCAGTGATGCCACGGAGGATGGTTGCTGCTGCTGTTCCTGCTGCGCCGATGTTTGGGCGTGGTCGTCGCCGTTAGCCATGGCGCTCGTCGAGAAAAGGTTGTTTAAAGAATACCGGGTCACCAATGTAGATACAAATAATGTTCTACTGAACTCGTTTTATTTTTCTGAGGGACTACACAAGAATGACGACATTACAACTACGAGGAGTGTTCACCAGTGCTAACCGGGCGCTGCTCGCAAGGCGTCTGCACTCTCTCTTCTCTCCTCTCTTTTCTCCTCTCTTGCCGCGGGGGCGACTTGAGTTGTTTAGTCTACACGGAGGTCTGACCGTCTGGCCCGCATCCGGGCCCCCCGAGCTGGTGTCGGGTATCCCCGGTGCGTGCCAGCCTCCTCCGCGGCTCGAGGGAGCGTGTTGCGGGGAAGACGATGCTGTCGCTGCAAGCCTCTACAACTCATTGAAGGATAAACCTTTTGAAAGACGGCATACCGAAAAATAATGCATATCATGCTGAAGACATTCACAAGCTTCAAACACTTAAGCCAAAGTAAACAACTTAATATTATGAGCAATTAACTGCGTGTACTTAATACAAGAAGCGAGATCATTTACAAAAAAGTAAAAACAGTAAAGATCCGAGGACACTCCCTTGTTGAGCACCAGAAGTACATAAAAAAGAGCAGATAAGCGATCAAGATACTTGCACAAAGTTCACCCGATGAGATAGGTAGCTACCGAACAGGCGACAGTACTTAGGCAGACGGTAACTTGAGAGTCTACTCAATATTCCACTAAGGTTTACTTTATCAAAAGTTTTGATCATATAAAGTAAATTAGATCCTCTTTTTCTCCGCGGTGCAGAGATGATATTGCTTGACGCAGGTAGGAACTCTATGTTTGTTTCTGCAGAGCAGCCTTTCATAAAAAGCTTGCTGTTCAAAAATAATCTTCCGACAATATATATATATATATATATATATATATATATATATATATATTTATAGGCTGGTGTGCAGAACAATTTCATACACCTTCGACAAAATACAAGGAAGAAGAAGGCCGATAGTTGTTAGCCATGGATCGATCACCCAGATGTATGCAATGGAATTACAACACAGCTTTTCCAAGTCCCAAGGAATGTTTCAGAGTCAAGTGATAAGTTAAATATATGAGCCAAAACTGGGTAAAGTAGTTGAGAACAACCTTTTCCTCTAAAACTTGGAATGCAATCTGCTCCCGTAGATAAATTTGGTTTCAATGTCTTAATTGCCTCCTGAAAAGCGGATGGACTAATTGGAGCAGTAGTAGGAAAATCCTTGCAGTTTATATTCAAGCTTGGTCCATCATTCGTGCTAGAACGGGCGCTAAAAATGACTCGCAAAAATATCAGCTACATTTAAAAGGTCAGTAATATCATAGCCTGCTCTATACTCACAAGGCGTGGCAGTATAGAGTGCCGGGTCGAAGAGCATCGAAGAGCGATTTCTCGAGAAACCTGGAAGTCAGCGCACAGCTTTTGCAGCGGCGAGGACCCTAAACACACTTGTTCGCTCGGGAGAAGTGTATTTCGGCGTCTCGCCGCAGCGGGGAACAAGTCACGTGATTCTCCTTTCATCTGTTGTCTGCCGGTCCATCTTTTTTCATTTCGGCGGCCGCTTCTTGCGGCGATCTGTCAGGCTTTCACAGTATATAGGAGGATATGGTGATATAATACTCGTTATCTTGCAATGTGATAGTGGTGGCATTCTCTTTATTTCTTCTTTTGACAAACTTTCACATAGACTTAGGCTGAGTCGCAATGAGTTTTCCGCAATGTCCGCGTGATGTTGCCTATGTCCGCTGACACAATCCTTTCGCCAGTGCACGACACCTGACTAGTTCTCTTGTACTAATTGGCATATCCGGTATTGTTTTTGTAGACAATGATAATGTAGTTTGCGTCTTAAGCAATGTCATACTTCCTTCGAAAACTGATGGAGTATAGTCATTTTTACGAGATACTTTTTTTTTCATTCATTCAATGCTTTATTTCCAAATTTGTTTTCAAAATACACAAAAACTGTTTGGACCCATAGCCGTAAGGCTAGTCCGGGGTCCAATCGTAATATAGGTTCAAAAAGCGGCAGAATACAATAGACTCATGTAATGCGCAAAAAAACAAAAGAAATCACGTTCTAGAAAGTAATTAGCGTAACTGCATTTCATAATCATGAAAGAATCTTTTTAAGGAGGGCAGAAAGTTATTTTCCAACTTTATATTAATAGGTATTTCGTTCCAAACTAGAGCACCATAAAATTCAATCAGCCTTTGTCCATATGCATTATGGCATGGCGGTAAATTAAACATATAATTCGCTGCAGCCCTTGTTTGTCTTCTGGGAGATCGAAATAAGTTCAAAGAAAGGGGTTCATTAGACTCTATGATTTTACGAACTGTTTGAGCTGTTTTTAATTTGTAAATACAACTGAATGGCAACACGTTTAGCGATTGGAAAAGAGGTCTACTAGGGTTAGTGTTTCTTGAAAATGTTATAAATCGTATCGCCCGTTTTTGCAAGCGAGTTACCGGATCTAAGTATGTAGCGTAAGTATTACCCCAGGATTCAATACAATAAACCAGCTGACTGTGCACGAATGCAAAATAGAGTATGCGCAAAATGAATAAATCAAAACATTCGCGCGCCTTTAATAATGTATAACAACCATATGCAATTTTTGAACACATGTGCTTAATTCTGGCTTTTCCAGTGCATATCAGAATCAAACAGAACACCTAAATATTTATAACAAGTAACATGTTGTAATTCCGTATTATCTAATTGTATAACTATCTCGTCGTAATTAATCGCCTTTTTCTTGGAGTGAAACACTGTATACTTAGATTTCTTTAGGTTGATTGTAAGTTGATTACTCGTGAACCATGTCAGTACCCTAGTCAATTCCTCATTGATTTTATCCTGCAATTCGCCTATCGTATCCCCAACAAAAATCAGTGCCGTATCGTCGGCGTACATTAATGCTTCTGAATATTTTAAAAACGACGGAAAATCATTTACATAAAAGAGAAAAAGAATGGGCCCAAGAACTGAGCCCTGATGGCACACCAGTTAATACCGTTTGGGGAGTAGAGATACAATTATTTATTACTACGACACTGTTTACGGTTAGAGAGATAGCTATTAAACAGCTCCGATGTTTTCCCCCGAAAGCCATACTGATGAAGTTTGTAAAGCAAGATATTATGATTCACTGTGTCAAATGCTCTTTTTATATCTAAATATACAACAACCGCAATTTTACTTTCATGGAGAGCTCTGTTAAGATGTTCAGTTAGGACAAAAAATCAACAGAACCCATCCTCTTAGGAATGATTATCTACGTTAATGCGAATAGCATCAAACGGTGCGGAGTTATGCGCGTTCGTCGGGTGGCCGGCACACTCTAGATACGCCAGCCCACTCTTGAGGCGATTCTAAATTTGTTGACACTTTCACAGCCCTGCGCACGATCTCCGCAGCCCAGCACGTGCGTTTGTGTCACTTAGGAAGGCGAGCAAAGCACGCGCCATACGCACAAACACTCAAATGGTACCGACCAGACTTTCTGGCGTCTCAGCTAGTCTCAACCAACGGTACTCTAAACGGTTGTTTATATCTTTACCATAGGACGCGCTTTACAGCGCTGTCACACTACCGGTGCGCGCGCGTTCCATGCACGAGGGCTCATTCCGCTCTCGTGAGGCGTGAGCTACGGCCGCTACATCACCCTCTCCCGAGCGCGGGAGGGTGAGCTAGGGCCGTGCCAGCCTCGAAGCGGAATGAGCCAGCTGCGCGCACACCGAGCAGCTGTGACAGCGCTGTAGCGCGCGTCATGAGATATAAATCAAGTGTTTTAAGTGTATTGAATGACTGCCTTCATAGCTCTGTGGTTGGCGCGTCTTCCTGCTGATCAAAGGGTCAACGGTTTCGAATCCCAGCCGGCGCCGGTCTTTTATTTATTTATCGACCCGCGGCGTAAGAGGTTAGATAGCCAGATAGATACATAGACGAAAAGTGCGTGAAGTAGCCAGAGAATGCTAGTTCGCATTAAAACGGCTGAGGACGTTGATCTATTTGGTCTAAATCCGTGCTGATTGTGGCAAAATATCGAGTATTTAGTTATAAAATCCTTTATACGTTTGCATATTATTTTTTCAAAAACTGCGTTAATTGTACTTAAAACTGAAATTGGTCTATGACTGGACGGTGCCGAAGAATCTCCATCTTTAAAAATGAGTACTACTTTAGCTGTCTTCATTTCGCTAGGATATATTCCATTTTCTAACGTGTGACTAAACAATTGTAACAGATGAATACCTAAAATATCAATATTAACTTTTAATAGTTTAATAGCAATTGTATCCAGTCCTGCGGCTTTGCCTATTCTAAGATTCCCAACTACTGGATATTATTTCATTAACTTCAATTTCTTGCATTACAAAGCTATTTGTAATTGGTGTCAATGACTGCTGGGGATCAAGTACGTGCGGCAACTGAGCTGCTAAAGAGAGGCGCTATATTAGTAAAATAATCATTAAAAGTGTCTACCGTGTTCTGTTCGATTAAATCAGGTAATACATGTTTTCTTTGGACGAAGGCTAATAGCGTCATTGACTGTGTCCCAAATTAGTTGTAATGCTGTTGGTATGAACAATTGCATACTTTTCTGAACAATAGTAGAAAGTGTGTGAGTTAATAAATTAACATTGATTATGTTAGACACCGCTCCGGTCATAGTCCCGGAGATAATCGTATAAGGAATAGAAATCCCCGTTTGAGAAGGAAAAATAAAATTGTGAATTGCAAATACGTTTGTAAAGTAGGAAGAGTAACGACACAAAAGACGGTGGATGACAGTTCTTCACCAGAGAGAGCGGCGCTTTGACGAGACTAATATCAACGACAGAGGTGACAAGAACGAAGTCAATCATGAGTTTCCACAGTAATTGAAGGAATGATTACGTAGTTCAGAACCATTAAAATCAACAAACTCTAACGCGCAAAGTTCACTACATTCTTGTGTTGGTATTACTAACAGAGAAGCTGCCCTATTACTAATTGGAACCAGGAAGGTTGAAATCAACTATTATGTGCACTGGAAATATTGAAAAGTCAATGAAGAAATTGTGATAAAATATCGGTGGAAAGTAGTAATTACCAATAGGCAAATATTAACTGTCGGGAGACATTACTTCAATCCACAAACTATCAAGATAAAAAATAAGAGATCACTACACTTATGAACGTTCAGACTCCTACCTGCAGCAATCAAAAAGTCTCCCCCCAAGTTCTTTCCTGTTTTCTCATAAGCTCGATCACACATGTAAACCTCCTATCTGGGCGCAAAGTAATTAGAGCTAGAAATTCCCATAATTAGCAAACTTTCCGTTGGGGATAATATCGTATCGTAATATAACAACGTAAAAACGTCCTATTTATTCCTTCAACGACCCACGTTCTGATAGTATTTGTTTAGCCCAGGCAAGTATTGATAATTCTTATTGTTGAAAGTAAGTAATAAGACACCACTATGTCTGTTCTTTTCTGAAGAAACACTCCCAGAAATCAAGAACACACTTGCTCAGTCATATTCGCTGGGTTATGGTGTAGGTGCCAATTTTAAATCCATGGGTTAATTTCAATAAAAACACAAAGCAAATTTGGTTTAATAACTTTTTCACTGCACGAAGCGAGCAATTTCGTTTCGAATTTTGTTGAATAATAGAACTGGAGACATCATCCACACATTAGAATGAGGTAATATTATTCCTAATGCCAGGAGCGGTGACTAAATAAGGACAAAGCAATAATTAAAAAATAAGAGCGAGCGTGCATAGCTCTTTTTAGAGTTAGTCTTGACCACTGCACCTTAACTGAAATAAAAATAAAACACTCTACAATCTTTCGCGGGAACTCGAAATGTTCAAGTTTTCACATGGGGCATTCCTGGGTTTTGCCGGAAACGAAAGTAGCTGTCATGATAGATCAACTGTTTTTTGGGAAACGAAATTCGCTCAAAATACTTGTTTCAGGGGCAGCGCTTTAGGAGCCACAACTATAAATAAAACAACCATAAAAAAAAAAACACATTCAAGCTTATGCCACGGAACTGCGCGTGATACATTCTCAACAGGGAACACATCAGATCTGTCATTCCTTCTCTTCTGCAAGTTTCTGTCGGATGCCTGACAGTTCTAGAGAGCTGCTAAGTGCTTTTTATTCTTACCCCAGAAAGCGTACATTAGAAATCGCGGAACCCAATTCGTCTCTGTCGAAATTTCAACGAAAAACTAAAACGAGTAGAAGAAGGAAATAAAAACGCGACGTTCCTTTTTTCGCGTCATCTTTAGAAATGCGCGCCTGACATCACGCCACAGTGGTGGCGCTGATGTCTGCGTGGCGCATGCGCAAATACTTCACTTTATGCAAATCTCATTTCGGCGCGCGCTTTGCGAACGCACAATATCGGCAAGCACGAAATCATGTTAAAAAAAACGAATTGTTTCATCAGGCAGCAGCGGAGTCGGTGTTACGCTGCCAAAAGTGGGAGTTGTAGACTGCATTCTGCACAATTGTCACCAACAAGATAAGAACTACTGGGTGCTTTTCTTCCGATGATGTGCCTCCAGCACGCGCTCGTGTTTTAACTGCTCGTGTACGCTCGATGATCACGAGGCGCCCCAGTGTTATCGAACGTTGGACGATCACGCTGGAAGCGGGACAACTGAGAGAGCTGCCTGCCGTCAGGTCATGTCAGCGATCGTATTCACTGACTGGGTGAGAAGGGCAAGGTGTCTCTTTCCTACGCACAGCCTCCAGCACGCGCTTGTTGCCTTCCGAAGTGCTTTGGCTGCGCGTGCGCACTGGAGGTTCGGGAGACGCTGAAGCGTTGTCGAAGGTAGGAGCGTGCGCTGGAGCAACACGACATAGCGGCAAGGCCAGAGCGCTCGGAGGCGTGACGCCACCAACGTAAAAACGATGAGGCAATACCTGCTAGTCCGTCTTCGCTTTGGGCCTTTCTTCTTTTTTGGGCCTCTTTGTTTACAGACAGTCGGCTATTCGAACGTCATAGGGCAGTATTCAAAAGGTTGCAACATACAATTTTAAACTCAGCTGTTTGAACAATTTGCTTTTTTTATAATGGTGACATTACACATGATGAGTTTTTACTTTATTTACAGATTTGTTTAAAAAAACACTCATGATAGATGAACAAAAGTTCGGTTTCTGCAGGTGAGTTATATTGGCAGGGGGACATAATATAAGGAGAAAATTGTCAGGATATATTAGCTAATTAACTAAAGTATGTTAAGTAACAAAACAACATGAAAATATGCATATAGAATCAATTAGGAACTTGGTGAGCGTCATCGAAGCCACTAAATCAGTAAAGCTAATACGACTTAAAACATGTGGACGCCAGCGTGGTACGTTAAAAGGCCTCTCAGGGCAGCACGGAGCAACTCTACCCGCACAATAACGCGCCCGCGCGATTTTTTCGTGTATTCTTATTCGCGTTGGTTTACTGCAAGGATTGTGACAGCTGCCCCAGTGGTAACTTTAATGCATTACTGCGAGCTGCCACGCGCTCGGTTTTCAAAAACACTACTGATTAAGTTTTCGATGACGTTTACCAAGTTTCATATTTGAACTGTGTGTTAGGTTTTACTACTTAAAATATATTTAACGTATCTTAGTTAATCTTAGGATGTATCGTGACGATTTGCGCTCTATAATATGTCACCACTGGCGGTGTATCACCTGCAAAGACCGCACTAGTGCAGCTTTCACGGTTTTTTGAAAACCAATCTGTAAATCCTAAAAAGAACATCCTGCATATTTTCAACGTATTTCCCAGGTTCAAAGTTGCAAGTTTTTGTAGACCATTTAAGCCTCTGTCGCATGAATTGTGCCATCTGGAAATCACCTGGCGCGGCCGGCATTTTGGTGGCTTCAACTCTTCGCTGCGCTCTCCCTCCGCGCCTTGGCGGAGGCCTTCTTCGTGTTTTTCGTCTCGTTTCACCGACCTTCTTTCCCCATTTTGTAAAGTGCCATCCAATGCCTATATTTACTACCTAACTGCATACGTATCATTAACTTCTGCAATTAGGTCTTTAACAGAATTGACTATTTTCACCGCCGCAGTAACTTATACGTGTCAGGAGGAGGAGGCACAACATGTCAGAGTTGGACCTGGCGCACATTCAGCCCAAATACTTAACACAATTGAAGTTTGCTTAGTCATAGTCGCGGAACATTCGAAATAAACCGCGCAATGTTTATTTATGATAACGCACTTAATATCGTAAGGTAAGGTGGCGAAAATAGTTAGCGAAAGGAGACAACTAGGTGTGTTTCCCGAAAGCATCATGATTTGCCTTCATTACATATTGAAGACAGTTTACTTTGATAATATATGGGAACTCGTGTTGGCAGCGATAGGTAACGAGCGTTTGACTTGCATTTTACCTAATCCTCAGAAATAATTGTAACGTCAACATCAGGCGACTTCCATCTTCATCATATTACAAAAAAAAACTTTATGAGATTTCCTTAATTGTTTTTGCGATATAAACAGTCGCTTGACGTGTATAATTATAAATTAGAAAAAAATGTACACTCGTGTTTGCTCTTCTAGTCTGCAGTCCTTGAAGTATTTTCTACGCCTTTTTTAAACATTGCGTTCAATTATTTCTGTTTTATTATTTAAACACAAAGGTTGGGACTATGTCCAGTGAAAAACACGGTAAGAGGCAGCTTGATGAGTGACTAAGGCACCGCAATATGTGGTTGTGAAAGAAGCCGTCGGCATGGAAATCAGCCGAGTGCAGCGTTGTTGATGCAGGATAGCGATGTACTGTGTGGTGTTGGTGACGCCGCAATGTACAGATGGAATCTGTTTCAATAAATATCTGCCCAAGAATGTTCACGATGTGGTGCCTAGCACTCTGACTTCAGTCAAAGTTGCCGGAAATCACTTTTCTAGTGCCCTTTAATTCTTTTGGCAAATTTTACGCAAGACGAATGTTAAAGTGCACTTGACGGGCCTTGTCACTCAACTTATTCTGATCTTGAGTGCGCCAGAAGCAAATATCCGTAAAAAATATAGTTTATTTTCTAACGCCAACATTGTGAAATTCTCTTAATGGGTACTTTAGCAGAGCGGATAGTTAAAAATATTTCCCACCAGGCCTAGGATGCATTATCAAAATATTTCTTGAGCCTTTGATTTTTTTTAATAAAACAGTCCAAGACATCAATTATTTTCCTAGATTATGTGCGTTATTAGTAAGACAAATTACACTCTTTGAAGATAAAATAAGTACGGCGTCCGCAAAAATCAAATAGTTATCAGTGAACTTGCGACTTGATATGCACTCGATTCAGCACATAGTTAATCTGGTAGTCCACCCACTTTTTCAGTACGCACCTATGAATTATTCCCTCTATTCTTTTATATTATTGTAAACTAGTGTCAGCGGGTACGGCTGTAGACGATGGTAATCCTTGACTGTACGATTAGTAACCGTCGATTTCGCCGCCGAAGCCGACCATAATTAACGACGAACATGACCTGAAGCGTCATAAAGTGTTCATAAAAAGACGGCAATTATGACTCGAAACTACTTCGTAGTTCTCCAAGTGGCTGAGTACAACTCTTCTACGAATCGTGATCTACTGCGGGCTCATTTTGGCCACAAAATTAAGCGAAAATGGTTGGTAACACCCACACAGTCGCGAGCGCGCTGAAACCGAAACCAACCAAAGGAAGACTCCCAATGGCGGCGGGTTAGCCAGTGCCCTCTATCCACTCCTCGGTTAAACACAGATTTGAGAATATCTAAATAATATGGGTCGCCCTTTTCAGGGGCGGAATGGGGCCGAAGGGCGGAGCAATGACCTCCCAAAGTCAAGCGACATGTGGCACGTTACTTTTTCTCCCTCTTCCAGGCCCGTTCCAACTCCGAAAAGGGAACCCATACTATATCTAGAACGAAATAAGCGAAACTTTCGCCTAATGAGCAGAGGCCGACTATCGTCGCATTGCCGCCGCCGCCGTCATAGCCTCGGAAGGTGAATCCACATGTTCCTCCAGTCGGGATATTCAAGCGCTTCCTTTCTGGCGTCCTATCTCCGTCAGATTCGAATGTTTTTTTACAAACGACGTCGAGACGCTGCAGTAGAAGCTATGCATATGATAAAAGTCACCGGCGAGCCCAAGCGCGACGACATCTTCGTTTATTTAACGCCCTGGCGCCTTCCGAAGGTGGTTTCCGCTAAGCAGCGGATTGTGGTTTGCTTCTTCCGCTAATACCACATGAGCATGTTCGTCTACGGTTATTTTATTCTAAGGCTTTGGTGTTCTGCTTTGGTTCTGGCGAAATACTTCTCGAAGTCTCTCGCTAGATGTCAAGGGCCATCGCTCGACCTTTTTATGTCTGAGGTGATAATACTCAAATTTGTTTTATAGCGGTGGCTTGATCGCAGGGATACCTTTATTAAATAAGAACCTTTTGTCTTTACTTTGTCATATGGGACGGTACGCGAGAACAATGATACAATTAAAGTGTGTAGGTTTCGGGGTAGAATTATTTCTGCGTCCGTATGTCTGCCTTTATAAAGACTTTGAGTCTCACGACGGAGCGACTGGTTCATGAAATGGTTGCTGTTGTCTTGTCGATGTGTCTGTTGCAGTATAAAAATAGTAATTTGGGTGAAAGCAACATTTTGTTGAAAATTAAAAGAAAAAAAATAAACCCGTTAATTTGTGTCTGATTAGTAAAATTAAATTTGAAGGATTCATTGAAAATAATAAACACACAAGACCGGTATCAATATCAACTTTTCATAAAGTATACCTTTTTTAACTTTTATCCGCCATCGGTTTTATTCTGTCGCAAACAAATAAAAATAATGTGTTTTCTTTTGGCTTAAAAATAAGACATAATCTCTCGAAGACATGTTATATTCTTTCCTAGGTAATACATTCCGCATGAAGGTGGGCCCATGTGGGGCCCACACACTTTAGGAGGCGTTTCCGAAAAAAGGTAACGAAATACGCTTCTTGTAAGTTTCGAAATTTTGGAACGCGTTACCGACTTACGTTACCTCAAAATATAAGGAACGGGTTACCGTTACCGCTACCGATAAAATGCAACGCACGTTTCTCCTGCGTTATTTCTTCTTTATACATTCAAGGTAACAGCGTCATTTTTAAGACAGAGTTTTTCGACATTAGATATGGGCGTTGGAGTTTTTCAGAGTTGGCCAAAATACAATATTTTTGTAATTAAGTTACAGTACTAATTACTTTGCTTGAAACGGCTGAAATTTAATTAAATTACCTTACGAATTACTACAACACAAGAGCAATGAATTACAATTAGAGATTACCACAAAAAAGTAATAAATTACTGACAAATTAGTGTTTCATATATTTTACAGGCGGAGGTATACAAAATTTCTTTTCACACAAACTTTTATTAAAAGCTGTTTACAGTGAAGGTAAACGGACTACAACTCCCTGCTACATCTCAGGAGCAGCTGGGCTTCGAAACTTGTGTCAGCTAGAGATTCTTTCTTGAAGGATAGCGTATCTCTGGCCATACTGAAGAATCTCTAAGCGGGCCCCGACGACAATATTAAAACGGACGAAGAATTCGTTTATACTCGGAAAACCCTCGAAAACGGCGGGTTCTGCTGTCTGGCTCTGCGTACAACGCTGAAACTCGTCAGCCACAGGACATACAACCTCCTCACCGCCTAATGTAAAAAAAACTTTAAAAAAATTGTCTTTTGGATTTTAAACTTTCTAGGTGGGCTCGATTTCCTCGCGTTCTTGTGTGGGAAATTCAAATTATGCATCATATTAACATTGCACCAGTATCCAGTTTTTTTCTTCCAGTTCCCTGTTCGACAGCCTTGTCAGCTTGAACGTCAGATGCGTCGCGGTCACAATCAAGTTGTTCGGGTCTTGAAGTTGTTTTGAGAACCTGAAAGAATTTGTGCGATGATCGTCGTGGAAGACACACATACAAGGTACAAGGTGATTGTTCACGCTGGCATTCCGGAATGATGCGAGGCCTACTCACTACAACGTTAGCAGGTCAATCGTGGCACACGTGATTCGCTTGGTGTTAGATTTAGACCGTTCTGAGCGTGTACAGAAACAAAGAGGATATTCAGTACAGTCGTCAGTTCGAGGTACAAGCGAAGGAATCATTCATATCGCAGATAAAGGAAAACAAAGTTCTGAAGGTACCTTTTTGCAACGCCGTTTTTCAGGGAATCAAGAAGGTATCTGCAGAACTGGAGCTTCCGCCTCTTATGTAGAACACGTTGCAGCGCACGCAGCGGCCCGGCCGCCCGCCCACTGGTGAAACGGAGCGCCTGTCCGAAATGTCTGCTCGGGCGAACTCCGGAAAGGCTGTACGGCCGAGCTCAGCGCGGCGCAGCCACATCACTAGAGCACGCGCTCGGCCCTTGGCCGCTACCTCGGCTGTAGCGAAACGTGGTCGTCCACGCCAGTACGCCGTAGACGAACTAAGGGAGGGGAAGAACGACATTCATGCTTTCGCATTCATAAATCATAAAAAGTGCTTAGGTGTCCTTGGAATTTTTTTGTACACCGGCCGCTGTTACGGACTCGTCCCCTCAGTTTTAGGACGATGTGTGCATAAAGTATTTAGGTTTCCAGGCTAAATTTAGTGGAAAAAATAAAGTAATGTCAGCTCTACACCCATTAAGTTTCCCCGTTTAATCTGGCGCGAAAGCTGATGTCACGTTACCTGACGTCACGGTACCCACCGATCCATTCACGTTCCCCGCTAAATTTAGCGAAATAATTGACGTCACGTGTGACCTATGCACCAATTCAGCTTCCCAGCTAAATTCGGCGAGAATATTCATGTCACATGACCTGACGTAACGCGTCCTACATATAAATACAGGTTCCCCGCTAAATTTAGCGGAAACGTTTACGTCACGTGACCTATGCACCAATTCAATTTCCCCGATAAATTTGCCGAGAAAATTCATGCTACCTTACCTGACACCACGGAAATTACCGAACAAATACAGCCTCTTCCGATATATTTAGCGAAAACATTGACGACACGTGACCTATGCTCCAATGTATTTTCCCCGTTAAATTTGGCGACAGTTGTGACCGTAAACAAAGGCAAAGAACGCTGCAGCCATTTCAGAGTATCAACCCGTATGATCGTTTCCCAATTTTTTTCCTTTTTCATCAAGTAGCAGGGGTAGTCCAGGAAATTTGTTGGTACTGCGTCTTTCGCTAAAGCAGCTTTCCGTGGGGCACTTACGAGAACGTAGCACTTGCACACGGTTTTCCACAATTCGCTCACAAACCTTGACTCAAGATGCCTCTCACAGACGAAATCTGTCGGCTGCAACAGGCGGTCTTTGCACGAAATCATGTCACGCCATACCTTTAGGCGGTCCACTTCTTTGGCAGTAACAAAAAGAGGTTGTTTGTCCGTTCGTGTTGTATCCCGAGTTGCACCCTGGCACGAAGCACTTTTTCTCCTTGGCGAGCAAATTATGAAAGCCGAAACTGGCCAGAAACAAAACGATAACTGCGGAAAACAGCGTAGCGTTGCAGCTCCGCGCACGCTACCGCCTGCTACCGCACAGGAAAAAACGGCCTCAGCGTTGGTTCCACGCCCTGGTTGAAGGAGAGAGAATCGCGTGCCGATCTTTGCCACGACAGCTCTTCGGCGGAGGCGCAACGTTACGCTACTTGATGTATTTCCATCACCGTGATTCAGAAAACTAGATTTTGCTGGGCGTTTTCTCTGGTGAAGTTAGGTTGTTCAGTTTTCGCAATGTCGAAACTATGGCAGAAAGAACGCATAAAGCTGAGTGCCGCAGGACACAGCCGAGTTGGTTGCGGAGGCTGACGTTGTATCTGGACGGGACTTCCGCCGCGGCATTTGGGTTTTACTTCGGTATCTCGTCTGCCCACAGCTGAATATTTTCAGAGAAAAACGCGGAGCAACATTTTGATTTCTAATTTCGAAGAAATGCTATGGCATTTTTTTACGACGGGCAAAAACTTTCTAATTAAGATGTACAACTGAAACAAAATATGGAAAAAAATTATTAGTGGACAATAGCAAAACAATTTTCAAAATAACCTAGGTACAACCTCAACCCTGACGTGCGCCGCGGTGAGTAATGTTATACCGAAGGAAACAGTTCGCCGTTTCCAGTGTCCTCTATTATCTTAAGTTACATCTTAAAAAAAAAAAGACGCTATATATTGAATTGGAAACATCTCACAGAGAGAACGACCCAGAATTCCCTAATCCATTCAATTATACTTTTAGACTCACAATTTAACTTTTTAGATAAATACTATTGCAAAATGTTTTAAACCATAGAAGAATAAAAGAAAAAGGGTGTGCACTTTCGATCGGCTTCGTGTTTTCATAAAATAAACCTTTCGAAATATTTTGATAAGATCATGTTCAGGAAAGGCAGGCGAAACATAAATAAATATTTACTAGTCCAAACTTCGTTATACTAAATGCATGTACTTGCCGTTAAAATATTCTTCAGTGGTATTATGCATTTTATACGTGATGTGTATGATAGATTTTATAAATGAAAACATTGATGAGCGAGCTGCGTAAAGGGGTACTCTAAGCACCCGTATGACAAATTAAGCATATTTTAATATATATCATTTAGAAAGCTAGAATAGTTTAAATAGTTATTTTTGTGGTTCATGGTTCTTCAGTAATTTTAAGTCAACTGAATTAGAAAAGAAAACTAAAAAACAACGTGTATTGGAGAAGAGTACAGCGTAAACATACATCTTGGCATCGCTTCAGATACTAGAGCTTGTACACTAACACTTTGATCCAACTTTGGACGGTCCGCAAATTGTCGGGTTCTTAACTACACGCACTTGACTGTCTGATCCATGAAACGTCGTTCTATTTCGGTGTAATTTAACTTGTTTTAAAGATTTGTTTTTGTTCGAAACGTATTAATGACTGCAATGAAATTGACTGACTGATACGTATTCTTTGTAGAGTTACTTTCATTAGCGTGATTAACAATCTTTCTTTCCCTTGATGTATGTCGTTTTCAATAAATCATTTTCTAGGACATTATGTTTTTTTGCTGTTGCTTTGTTCATATATGTGCACTTTTTGACACCTGCATTAACCTTATATGAGGTGGCAGTATGTATAAATCAATAAATATTGTGCTGGATTTAATACATAGGCGCCTGAAGGTTGTTGAAGCTTTAACTGAAATAGTTTAAGGATTGGTTCACCTCAGTCAATCACGATACATCAAATCTATCGAACACAACGTTGGGCGCGAACGAGCTGGTGAAGGTTGAACATAATTACAGACAAAACCCCGAGAATAGGGAAGAGACGAAGGACAACAAAACGCACAAAGTCCGTTAGACTTTGTGTGTTGTCCTTTGTCTTTTCCCCAGTCTCTTGGTTTCGTCTTACATTATCAAGAACTGTTTTTCCTATACTTTACACGTACACTTAGATAATATTTGTGTCATTTTGGCGCTTATTCGGGCAAAATGAAATGAAGAATAGGCAATCCAATAGTATTTAATTTCCATTTCACAAATTTTTCAGTGGCAATAGACTCCAGAATAGAACGACTTTTTCATGATTTAAAAAAAAAGGTAGTGCA
>JAZHYW010034492.1:0-17794 GCA_037355805.1 Ixodes ricinus | reverse complement strand
GCTTCAATGTAATATTGCCTAAAGGGTATTTGAAATAAATAAATAAAAAAATAAAAATACAGCTTTCTCAAAAGGATAGCATTGGAAGCGATAGTAGATTTCGGTGCACACGCATGTCAACCAAGCGTTCAGCTGGGGATAGCCTTCTGTCACAATCACAAGCCACTTTGGTAGTGGAATCCAGCAACATGTGGTAGCATGGCATTTGCTTCATTGCATCAAAAGAAAGCTGGGAGAAAGTGTGCAGTACAAATAAGATAAAGATGGTATTGAACATGATTGTGTTACAGTTACCTTGTGCGAAAGCTTAAAGAAAACTCATGTGCACGCTGCTCATGGTGAACCAACGCAGTATTGTGCACAGTCCCCTTGACCAAGTCAAAATAATTTTTTATGGTGTGCCTAACTGGTTACCTAAAACAAATCAGTTAGCTAACTTTTGACATATTATTTTGTGCACCAACCCTTTATCACAAGAGTTGTAGAGCGTGATACAAATGTCCTTTCTCGTGGTTTTTATAGAGATAACCTTGCTGTGACCAATATATTCGATACTCTAAGAGAGTGCGCGAAATATAAATTCCCCATGACTGACATCTTATATGCACTTACTGCTTATATGTGGCAGCTTAAAAAATCGGCATTGTATCAGGTGTCTTCTGCTCGAATAAATTATATGATATCTGCAGGTCACACTAGCAACTGGGGATGTAGTGAGAACAAAATCACGAGTACCTTGTGCGAGAACCCTGGATCAGTAACACATATTCAAGCATCGGAAGAGTTTTGGGTCGTTTTATTGTACAAAGTTTGCGGTCTGAGGTGTGGGCCACGACTAGTGAGCGGGAAGGTAATGGAGGATGGAGCTAAGCGGTTGGTGGCGCTCAGTTTAACCTCTGAGCGATCCAGTCGAGGTACTTGGCAACCCTGGTGTAGACGCCGGGATAGCCGGGCTCTGCGCAGCGTCTCCCGAATGACGTGATTCCGATGATTGTGAAGCGCTCCTGCTGATCCAGCAGCATTAGCGGTCCTCCGGAGTCGCCCTGGAACCACCACCGAAACTTAAGCTATTGCACGTGAATCGCTTTCTATACCCTAATACCCTAGGGACGTTCCACTTGACTGCAAGGACTTTTAGCAAATCGCTATCATGCTTCGTCTACCGACCTTTCTAGATAATTTGAAGCATGGTTTTAAGCACGCGCCACGCGATCCCGACATCACTCTGGGCGCGCACTTCAAAAGCACGCTTCAAATGCTCCAGTAGTGAGATACGCGGAACGCGGTAAAGGTTTCCTAAAAGTCCCTAATAAAACAAAACTTCCATGAACTATCGCCGCATACAAATACGAGTTTCCGCAGCAATTGTGCTCATAGTTGCCTTAAAATGATCGTCTGCATTCCAAAAAAGGTCATCGCATGCTAATTTCGATCAAGACTATCCAATGTCTGCCATTTTATTAGGTGTAAGTTTCGTGTACTTTACGCCATCAAAGTTACAAATACCAGGGGCACTCAGTCTTGAAGAATACATCGTGGTGATATTTACTTCGGCTGCATATAAGCTTCAATATAAGGGGTAGAACTCGGGTTTTGCATCTTCTTGGGGTAACGAATAAAAGAGGTTGGTTTAGTTAGGACTATAATGAATTCTGCATATATGAGAGCGTCGTAAAGAGTGCTTCCGAAGCACTGTTAATTTCCTTGGCCAATATTTGCAATTAGAAATAATACTAGACACGTAGTAACCAGCAACTGAACCTTAGTCTGTGTGTTGATCCTTAGCAGGCGCATATATTTTGTATTAAAACTACAGCAGCTTCAAGAAGGAAAGAAATAGACCAAACTGATCACGAGCAAAGAATTGTCGCTCGCGTTCAGCCGCGTCTAACTCTTTAATGCTGTCTCGCTGTCTGGACATTGTTGGCACGATGGTTCCATACTTTTTCATGTACGATCAGAGTACCTCGAACGCAGAAACTCACTCTGCAAGCGTCTTTGTCTCCCTTGAGACTTCCGGCGCAGAGGTAGTTATCTGTGAATGTGATGCTGGTGCGCTTGAAGGACTCCTTGCACGTGTCCAAGCTCTGGATCGGGATGCGGGTGTCTTGCAATGAAGCGCTCGACGGCCCTCCTGCAAGGCGTTACAGGTAGGCAATTACAACCTCGACAGGGACAGGCTGCTTCGATTAGCATTCAATATTTTTTAGGGGGTGATGAAGTCAATACCTTTATTCCCAACAAAAGCCTTACGAAGTTCGCTCGAATTGGCATGTCTCGGACTGAGCTTTGTTTAGATGCTGTTGTGACGTATGAGCTCAGAAGAGTTTTGTTTACTTATATATATATATATTTTTTTTTTTGCATTGAGCGTCCTTCTTGTGAACTTATAGGTGAAACAGATATACCCAACAAAATGGCATTATTTGAGCTATGGCATTAACAATAAAACAAGTGATTTTATTTCGTCTCCGCTACATACCCTCGACGGCAGGAAGTTGGTCTTTACTTTTCAGAAACTGAACAGAGGTACACTAAACCACTGGAACTGCCTTCGAAGTAGCTGATTAGTCATTGGTAACAGTCAAAATATATGCCGACGCGGGTACACCATATATCTACCCGTCCTCAGTTATGATCGTTTACCCGTTTCAGAAAGATAAAGAGTTGAATGACCCTTTATTAATTTCGGACGTACACGGCGTACAAGGTATCAGTCAATAAAATTATGCCACAATAGTTTGATGAGATGAAGGTGGTACATACAATATTCTAGTACCTCCTGCATTGGAAGCCTAACATTTAGTAAAAAGGAATTTTGTACATGTTTAATTTAATCAGCAACCTGTAGTCAGGGTGCAAAACCTAACAAGTCAATGAGATGTTTAGTAGATCAGTATATTAAATATCAAATTAGGCGATATATTCTGCACTTTCTGTCAGAATAACTGTGAATGTATTTCGGGGCGACGCATAGCGTCATCTTATACATGTAGAATATAATTAGCTTGGACATGAGGTCACTACACAGTAGAGCAGGCTATTTTAACTTTTTAATAAGCTTCAAAGTACAACTTCAACAATGGTAAATTAACAAGGAGGAAGGAATGAGTCAGAAAGGCAGAATAACAAACCACATTAAAACATTTAGTTTTTAAACCTACGTAATCTCTACAAAGAGGAATAGAGATTATTTAGAAAGCGTGGGAACTGCAAAGCGTTATTCATTATTAAATATTTTTCCAATGCTTGCTTAGAACGCAAAAGGCATTTTAAGACACAGACCGGTTATCAAGGGTTGCTTCCTTTGTGTTTTAGAGTGAGTCATGAACGCACACTGTCATGCACACGCGCTACCGTGTTACGCGCAGTCGTTCTGCGTATCTGATCATCAGTGCATCTGATCGTTGCAGTGTAAATATTCTTCTTTTCTGTTCAATGAACGTTCGTTCGTCACTTGACACAACCATCAAGATGGTGTCAGAAGTAGGTGAGGCTGGGAGTGCAGGCTCGGGCCGTCGCCATCAGCATTATTAGTACGTCAGCCACTGCGGGAACGGATACGTCCCATGACCCCGTCCAGTGCTGCAACGCCGCACGGATTCATGACGTCGCCACTGCCACCCCGCAAAGCCCTTGGGCAAGACTGAAGAGGCCTGGCGTAACGGGCAGGTCTTGAAAACTGGGTTCGAACTTTTTGCTACGGCTATCCTCCTCTCAACGCAGCCGAAATAGGTGCAAGCAGCGACTTTGCTTATCACGATGACAAGAAAAGACGCGGAAAATGTATAGCACGTTTACGTTCAACAAGGTAGAGAGGTACGACGTCAAGTTACTGATCGCAAAGTTCGAGGTTTTTTCAAGACCAGCGTTGAACCTCGCGTATAACGAATTCCGGTTTGGAACACGAGACCAAAAATGAGGAGAAGGCTTCAGCGTGTGGCGTACAGAACTGCGAGTCCCAGAGAAGCATTGCCAATTTGGAGAGATGGAAGAGAGGATGCTGTGAAGCAGAATTATACGTGGAATTCGGGACCCGTAAAATCCAGTCGATATTGACGGGACGCCAACAAAATGCAAGATAGACAGCGGAGCGACCTGGGACCCTAATCTAGATACTTGGCGAAAATGTCGGCGAGAAATACAGTGGCCGTTATTAGCCGACGCCGCACTTGACCTTGGTGCCACCCAATCCTATTCGCTCGATTTCTCGGTGACTTTTCCGGTAAGTGTCAAGATTAGGGCCCCGGCTCGGTTATCGCGGCGAGCCAACTTCGCAAGATCACTGCGAAGCCCTGCCGGAAATGCAACATCGTACCGAAAGCTTTTTTCTTTTCCAAAATAAAATTTCTGCGAGGAATCTCCTTCGTGGGTCCGGCAACAAAAATACAATAAAAACAGTATTTTCTTTTTTTTTTTTTTGCGGAGGAGGACGAGTGGACAGCCATGCCCAGCGAGTAGGTTTTCGAACGTCTGGGCGTCGTTGCGCGAGTAGCAGCGGTAGTAAAGCAACTGTAGGAAGCGGCTGAGCGTTACAGTATAGGTTTTCAAAGTGAAAGACGTCATCTACCGCCTCAAGCTAAAGCCAGATGCCCAAGGTACCGTGATGACTACAAGACGTACCCCTGTGATGCTACAGAAAGAGGTAAAAGCAGAGCTCGAGCGGATGGAAGCGAACCAAGTCATGGAAAAGGTAACTGGAGCCAACGGAATGATCAAGCTGCATGGTTGTAGTCGTTAGGAAAAGTCATAGTACGGTTAGGGTTACCTGACTCAGCTTTATAGCAGTGTGATGAGTGAGTGTATGTTTTTCATTCGTTTTTGAGTGTATCCTCTATTTTCGTTTTATTATTAAGTGTATTGATTGTCTTCTAGTATTCTCATATGTTGTTCACTGTTCACTAGTTCCTATTGGAACGATTTATGTACCCCCCCTATGTAATACCCTCTCACGAGGGCCTTTAGGGGTAATATGAATAAATAAATAAATAAATAAATAAATAAATGTTATTCGTCGGACTTGAACCAACCTCTGTTGAGGAACTACTACCGAATGCCAACATTAGAAGATGTTGAACCAAACCCGGGTGGGGTCGGGTTGGGAAGCGAATCATTTCTCAACACTAGACGCTACGTCTGGTTACTGGCAGAAAACATTAGACAACGAAAACTCAAAACTTTACACCGTGAGTGCACTTTAAGGAATATACAGGTTTTTGAGAATGCCATTTGGGCTCTCAGCAGCGGCAGAAGTGTTTCAGTGAGTCAGACACCAAATGTTGCAAGATCAAGTAGGGGTGTCCGTGGTGATGGATGGTATTCTGTTATGGTGATGAAGCAAACGAGAGCACGACGAAAATTTAAAACAGGTGTTGGGGAGATATCGAAGCTACAATTTGAAGATGAAAAGGTCCAAATGCCACTTGTTGCAGTAAATTGTCCTCTACTTATGTCACATCGTGACTAACTAGTGACTGGAACTGACCCGAGGAAAACTGCAGCAGCATCCTAGCCATAAACGAGGAAATAGTTCGTGATGAACTCGGAGTCTTCTTCGGCAGGCTCAACTTTTTATCGCGGTTTGTTCCTAATATGTCAACAATCGCCTCTCCGTCAAAAAAGTTGCTAAAGAAAAAGGTTGCCTGGGTGTGGGATGAACGGAAGCAATCAAGACTTAAGGCCTTGCACGAAGTCTTGAGAAGAAAAAACCAGTACCAGAAGGACTGACCGATCACGCTCTCGGTTAACGCAAGCTAGTTGGCCGTAGAATCTGCAATAATCCAAGACGGGCTCCCGCTGACATACTCATTCCGTTTGTTAACGGTAACTCAGCAGAAGTACGTCCATATAAAAAAAGAGAGATGCCCGCCATTGTTTACGAATGCTAGCAATTTTATCACTGCATTTATTTTGGCCAGCTCGAATTGACCGTCCAATCTGACCACAAGCCGTTAGAAATGATACTAAAAAAGAAAACGTTGTGCAAGTGCCCGCTATGCCTGTGACGCACGAAACTGAACTTCCGAAGTGTGGAATCATATATCGAGTTCAAGTCTGAAACAAAAACTCTTTCTAGCAGATGCTTTGATTAGGTTTACAAATGTCGCACTGTTGCAAGAGAAAACGGACCATTTTGACCTGAACGTAATCGAATGCCTGCCTATTTCAGACAAACACCTGAACGGCGTGTTGCAAGAAACCAACCGATATCCGGACATGAACATGCTGCGAGACTACTCCAGTGGAGTATGACCTGAAACCAAGAGCTGGGTTCCGGCGAATATCGGAGCTTTCTGGAACTACCGCGATGAAATCCACGTCCAGGATGGACTCGATTTGGCAGCAACAGGCTCGTCATCCCCGCAAGGCAGCGTAGGGGTGTACTCACAACACTGCATGTCGCACATGGAGAAGCGGAAAAAATGAAGGCAAGGCCAAGGACCGTTGTTTTTCCCTTAATATTGCAAGCGACGATAAGCAAACGGCGAAGAGTTGTGCTTATAGCCAAAACTATTAACCTTAGAATTTTAAGCTCCCATTGCTTTGTCATAAAATTACTAGCTGGTTATGGCAGACTCTCCGTATCGCCTTGTGGTACCACAATGACAAAAAAAGAATTCTAGTGGTGCTAGACTTCTACTTTTGTTTTCGAAATAAGAGTACTTGACTTCTTGACGACAAATCGAGTAATTTCGTGCCAACAACCCTCTACAGCGACAATGGTCCAGCGTTCAATAGCCAGCAGCTCAAAGATTTTCTGAGTAAGATGGGCACCACACATATGCCCGTCCAGCCCTTACCATTCTCGCTCAAGCGGCATGGTAAGAGCTGGACGACGAGTCTCCTGTGCAACGGCTGTTGGATCGAACAAGGACCCTTCTACCGGCTCCAGCAAGTATCCTGGAACCGTGCATTGTTGAACCGCAGGAGGTTCAGAAGCGTCCACGTCAGATCCAGGAGAAGCAGCGGACGTATTCAAACCGCAATGCCAAGTCGCTACTGAAGTCTCAAAAAAGAAAACAAAAAAGGGAGAGTGTACGAAATACTAGCCAAGACGTGGGCCCTGACAGTAGTTATCGGTGCAGCGGGTTGTTCTTGGTCCTACATTGTCGGGACGCAGGACGGACGGGCGCTGTGTCACACGAGAGAGCACCTGAGAAGCACAAGCCGTGACCCGATGCATACTTTACACCGCAATACAGTTACAGCTGCAGGCTGGGAGTGAGCCCGTGGAAGTGCCCGTAGAACTGCACGTGGAAGGGCGCCGGAGTGAGAAGCTAGGAAGACATCTGGCAAGATACTCTGAGCCCGAACATTAGAAGTGCGTAGTGATTTTATATGCTTTGTTTTGTATAACAATGTATCAACCGAAAACGAAAGACGCAGCGTGAGTAATGAACGCGCACCGACATGCACACGAGCTACCGTGTTTTTCGCACTCGTTCTGCGCATCGTATGATCGGTGAATTTGATCGTTCTGTGTATATATTCTTGTGTTATGTTCAACACACGTTCGTTTGTCACTTGACGCAGAACCATGTACGGTGTTTAGTAAAACTATGATTCACGGAGCGCGTCTCCAACTGGTGTGTTTACCGTGTCATCAATAGTGGTCCCTAAATTTCCACCTAAGGAGGTCATGAACGTGTCTACGGCACCGCAGTACAGGTTAATGTGACAGACGCCTGTTCGTATACAGGTCGCTCTGCAGCCTCGATGGAAGCCAAAGCAGACACGAGTTGGGAGGCAGTGACTGCAGCGCCCCTTGCATTCGCTCGACTTTTTCCCCACAGATTTCTACGACCAGCTTGTCAACACACGACAGCATGACATACAGTCTTCTGCGACGCAATTTGTTGCCACTTCGGGACCACTTTTGATGCATGGGCGGGATAGGACGGTAAGCAGACTTGCCCGAGACGCACTCCAGGTACCACATTAAAACCAGTAAAATTGTCGACCCGGGCGGTACGCTGGTGCCCTAGCAGCCGTAGCGCCCTGCGCGACCAGCTCGCTCACCGTAGTAGAGTTCTCCCCAGCCGGCGATGTTGGCCATCTTGCCCTCGTATGTGTCCGTCTGCAGTGGTCCATACGGCAGACAGATGAGTGCGATGTCCTTGTTGAGGGGCACGGGCCGTCGCAGCTTGAGCACTGCCACGTCGTTGAGGTACGTCCTCGCGTTGAAGTCGCTGTGCCGGTGGATTTGCACGACGGGCTCGTCCACGGGGTTGGCACCATCATCGTTGCTCAGGTAGTCGTGCTCGCCGAGACGGGCCACGAACGCGTCTGGCGTCAGCCTGGAACCACGCAGTCGCCGCCAATTCGCCGATAAATACGACTCGCGTTAGTCGTTGGGGGTGTTGCTTCACATTGGAACCCATTTTATTTGGCGTTGCACGCGGTACACATTAGGGTTTAATGGTATCACTTAGACGTTCTGCTTGATAACGATAATCCCTGTTCTTAACTACGCATGCCAACCGGAGAGCCAAAACTTTAGTGAATAATTAGGCAGCTCAGTGGAGACCCAGGCTACTTGGATCTCGGTGACAGAAAGCGAATGACTCCAACTTGAACCTTCGCTTTCCCTGTTTTTTGTACACCGGCTTTTTCTTGTCTTACTGGTGTAGCCTCTGTTGTTATACAACAAATCTGTTCTCACCCTGAGTTTGAGCGTTAGGTTGCTTGTGGGCTTGGGCGACCGTCCGTTGATTTGATTGTTTCTACGTCGGCTGGGTTAGTGAATGTACTGCCCCTGTGCTTTGAGCCCTCAATGTTCGGTTCTGTTATAATTTTTATTCGGGTCAATATCATATTGCGTAAGGAGTTGGCGTACATCGAGGGAATATATAATATTATGCACAGCTTAAGACATTAGAGGAAAAATCAAAAGCGCAATAACCAAGGAAAACGGGAGGGGGCAGAACAGAGCCAACTAGCCCAACAGTTAATTTTGCTTAAATTAGAGGATCCTGAGAAATTCAAAGCAGAGAAAGGTAATGCAAAATAACAGTTACATCATATCACAGAAACAAGCGATGCTGCTTGGAGGATTGCTCATATATAGGCTTTCTTGCTAAGGCCGCGAAGGAATGCTCAGATCACCAGACGCTCTTTTATTGCGTGAAGCGGTTTTCCTACCTGCATGTTTTTTCCAACCTGTTGAAATGGTCACTGATCATTCCTAGATAAGGAAGCAAACTTCTAAAGTGAAGAACACACGTAGACCTTATGAGGTACCCTACTTAAACTGGTCTGCGAACGGAAACAATCTTGGTAAGTGGGAATTCACAGGTGTTCTATCATCAGAACAAATCGAAATAAATGGAGCAAACTGGTTAAGCATCAAAACAGAGGACTGAAGACATGCGTATTAAGTTAGCGGGTACTTGAAAAAAAAAAAGATTCAGGCACTTTTATTTATCCCCTTATATTGCTCTGCAGAACTTTCCTCCCTTCCACGCTGGTTGATCAGGGCTGGCGCTTGTCGCCAGTACTTGTCGATACCTGCGTCATAAAAAATGAACAGTACAGCACAGTGGGGGTACTCACGATTTGTTTCCGTTGAAGGTACAGTGGGCGGCTGTGAGCACGTGCTGAGGCGTGATGAGTGCTCCGCCGCACAGCGGAGACCTCACCCCATTTCCGTGGACGTCGATGAACAGGGAGCGTCTCGCGAAAGGAGCCACCACGTGCGTCAGTATTTGACACCAAGTCGGACCAAGAAAAACGTTCTACCCCTTCACTATTGATGAGACAGCTGTTTCTGTTTAAAACCGATAAAAAGAGAAACCGATCTCGAAAGGCTTTCAGTTCATGCGTATTCACCGTTGTGTCTCACATTCTGTAAGCTGACAAAAATCCCATTGAAGAAAAAGCTCCACCAACATTCTCTCACCAGGCAAAATCATTGTGGGCAAAAATCACTTATTTTTACCGAGTGGGCAAACACTCTACGGACAAAAGGATCTGACAAGACGAATTATGGGTGGGAGCGACACATATGGATCTTTAACATGTACTCTTTGAATGAAAACACATCTGAAACCGGGTGCTCAGGGTGAAGAGGGTTCGCGGTGGCTGACCTGTATGACCTGGTTAAGTTTCGCTGCTCTTCCATCGGCGGGTTCTCTTCTATATACACAAATGAACCAGCTTAAATAAAGCGCATGAACTGTTACTTGTTTTACTGGATTGCCATTGTAGCCCTTGCCTTGATATATATTTGGCCAGGCCAGATGGTCTATGGCTCTTGTCTTCGCTTGCTTTTCAAGGAGTTGGTAGCGCGCAAATGAATCATTACGAAATACCAAACCCTAATGGTTGGTATTTACTAAGTGGCCGCTGATGAAGAAATGCCAGTGTCTCGAGGGAACATGCGGAGACGCACAAAAAAGCATACGACAAAACAGTACGGAAGAAATTCGTCAAGAACGCTAAAAACAGCATGCATAGAAACATCATGGCATCAACCCAGCAAAGCGACAAAACAAAATGCTTAGAACAGCACGAGACAGAGCAGCACGAGACAGAAGAGCTCGGCGCCAAAACGGCAGAGCGATAAATACAACGGCCCAGCATCGAAAGAGCACGCTGTCACAACAGTGAGAGACTGTGCTTTTTCGCCACGAGTAATGAAATAACAAGGTGCAAGTTTACTGTTACCTTAATTTTAGTTTTATATATACGTGAGTTGTTCACAATCACCAAACAATTGCCCTGTTAAAAGTCTCAGATGCATACTGCATTCCGAAGCAGGCGTCAGTAAAGTAAAGCACTGAGCTTTAGCCAAGCTCATTTCATGTCAGCAATTCGGCCATGATGCGATATTTTAAAATGACTGATAATGCTCCACCCACGTGGATTGTAAGCTTACACCCTCAATATTTCTGACGGTACGGGCTGTCAGATCCATTTCACTTCCAATTTCCTGCTGTTCGCATTTTTAATGCGTTAGCATTAAAACGCTAGTTTTGACGAAAACCCGACAATGTTTTCATTATCATGCAGCTTTTAGCCTCATCCATTGTCCCTTCACCGCACTGCCAATAAAATGAGAGCCTTATTTCCGCAACGCGTTTGTTAATAAGCATTTAGCTACCGCCGTTTTCATGGCGCGTCAGCTATTTCTGCTTAACACTAGTTTTGCGGCTTTTCTCCCGTACTCCCAGCAAAGACGGTGTTCTACATGTATGCGTAAATCAAGAAATTGCACGATCCCATCTTCAGGTTGTTTCGTTTTAAACTTAAGGTCTGGGGTTGCTGTTCTTATGATCGATTCCCAATCCTGAGCATCATTCTCTTGAAAAGCGCAAACAAAATGTCATCAAGGTGCCTCCCTGCAAAGCAGCCAATCTGTTTCTTTTAGTTTATCTGGTCAGTTACGGCACTATCGGATATGTTTAGAAAATTGTTCGCTAACATTGGAGCCACGGAGGATCCCCTTCGCACGGTGATCAACGAACTTGGAACGCGGCAATGCAGCACCTCAAGGCTTCTACAAGGGGTTTCAATGTAGTTCAGTTGGAACAGAATATTTTCCTAAAGAATTCGGAAGCGTTAACTGATGTTCCAGAAGGGTTTCATGACAAACAGTTTTCTCCATTGTTTATGGACATCAAGGATTTGTGCAAATCACTAGAGAAAGTCCGCTTGTTGCAAAGGGTCAGGAAGTGCTAGATTTGAATTCGGTAAACTTTCACTTTAGAATAGGTATCGCCGTAGACAGTTTCCTTTTTCTTCTTGAATTTTACCTTCAGGCAACAGTTGTTAAATATAATGGTTGGAAATATGCTCAGAGGAATAGCGTCTCTATGGTATCCACCTTACGGAGTGCCGTAACTGACCAGCTTAAAAAAGAAACCGAATGGCTGCTTTGTAGGGAGGTATATTGATGATATTTTT
This sequence comes from Ixodes ricinus, assembly GCA_037355805.1. NCBI lineage: Eukaryota > Metazoa > Arthropoda > Arachnida > Ixodida > Ixodidae > Ixodes > Ixodes ricinus. Next base: position 5,890 of record JAZHYW010034492.1, on the reverse strand, counting down.
GTTTGCACTCTCAAGAAAATGATGCTCGGGGTTTAGAACCGATCATAAGAACAGAAAACCAAGAGCCTAAGTTTACAGCCGAAAAACCTGAAGATGCGATCCTGCAATTTCTTGGTTTGCGCATACATGTAGAACCAGTGCTTTTTGCTGGCATTATGCGAAAAAGTTCGGAAAATCAGTGTTAAGCAGATATAGTCGTCCCGCTAAATTGGCAAAAGCAGGGGTTGTTAAATCCTTAATAACAAACACGTTGTGCGAATGGTGCACTCATTATGTGGGCACTGTGGTGAAGGGACAATGGACGAGGCTAGAGGCTGCGGGATATGAAGAGGAATTAATAAAAAGGCAACTTGAATTGACGTTTAAAGATGGCCATCAGCAAAAGGAACAAACAAAAAAGAAGACAGCGGTGATCCCGTATTTCCACGGGATTTCCCAATAACCTAGAGGCTTGCGCAAAAAGTTTGTAATAGACACTGTATTGTCCTCAGATTTTTAAATAAACAGGTTGACGCCATTTCAGCAAAACCACAGAGGCTGCCGGAAGGCTCATCGGGAACCTTTAGTTTCTTGCATAGAGAATGTGGTGTATGATATACCGTTAGCATGCGGGTTGAAGTACGTGGGACAAACCTATCGATGCGTTAACGACAGGTTATTAGAACATAAAGAAACGTAAGCACAGATGCGTCGGACTCAGAAATCGTAAAACACATTTAGGAATGCAACAATTGTACTGCGTTCTGGTCAGAGACGGAAGTTGTACACAAAGAGCGGAATGATATAAAGAGAGTCGTTAAAGAAACAATAAGGATAAAGTCTATCGGAAACTGCATAAGCCAAGCCTCGATGCAACTTGGAAGCCACGGCAGAAAGTTCCTCAGATCGTAAAGAACACCTTAAAGTTGTTTGTGTGTTTTTAGAGAGAGGAAACGATACTTGAAGCGGTGTTCATAGTTAGGAAGCTTATACCTAGGGTTCCGTGTTTTCGGTATATACCGATAAATACCGATAATTAACCCCCGAGGCGTTTTTTTCTGAATCGGTAAAAACCGAAAAACACCGAATTCAAGCTGCGGAAAAAATGGCAGCTTTGCTGAAAGAATCTTCTAGCCCGCTTTCTTTTCTCGTTGACCCGGAACACAGCCCCACTGAACTGTCCTTGGGGTCGTCCCTTTCTTTTGAAACCATGTTTATTGCCCCGTTCCCTTCCCTTATCTTTTTTAGCACAACGGTTTTCAAGTCTTTTGTCCAGGCATAGGTTTCCTGGTATATGGGAGAAAGGAGGAAAGGCGAAGAGGAGCGGGGGAAGGGGGGAGGGCAATAGGGTCTACGGATTGTGTCCTCTTTTCCTGGGCGTGCGGAAGGCCAACGCCGACAGTTAGTCATGGGTAGAAAACGGAAAGCGATGGAGGACTACGTCCAAGAATTTGACGATTTCGAGGTTTTGTGTGAAGGTGCGAAGAAGCTCCTTGTTTGCAAGGGCTGCCGGCTGAGTATTTCTGATGACCCTCATCATATCAGCAGTCGTCTGAACGAGCATTTGAAATCTTCTCGACATCTACAGTTGAAGAATCCCCGGACAGAACCAGGTATGGCCTACTCATGTCAAATATCTCCACTCGTCATCTCTTAATCCAGGAGAAGCTGCACAGCAAGGAATGCGCACAGTCTTGTCAAAAGCTTCTTTTGATTTTCTTGCTCATCCCCGTTTCAAGCGCGAACGTGGAGCGTGCGTTTTCTGGACTGCGTTTCCTCAGCCGCAAGGAACGTGCTCCGATGACTGACAAGTCTCTGACAATGTACATGTCAATTTTTTTCAATAAGTTTAAGTTTTGATATCATGCTTCTGAAAGCGTCACGCTTTCTGTTATTTCCATATGTATGTGCATTGTGTGACGTGTTTGGTGTGTGTACAATAAACGTGTGTAATGTGAGGTGTGCCGTGGTTTTTCTAGTAATTATGCAGTCGCTTTGCAACACAAGCCCCGATAATCACCGATTTCTTTCCAGCATTGAAATTAAACACCGAAAAGCACCGATTCAAAGAGAAAAAATAAAAACCGATAATAACCCCGAATTTGAAGAAAAATAGATACCGAAAACGCGGAACCCTACTTTTATACCGGATCGGGGTACAAAGCGCAGCAGTCGCCGTGTTCCTGAGGTCACCCGATGTAGGTCCCGGTACCCTTTCCCCTCGTCCTTGATGATAAGGGCATTCTATTGTGTGTTTGACCGCGTGGTCTCTTGTAAGTGTATATGTTATCTGTGTTTGAAAGCGCTTTCAACAAAGGAGATCTCTGCGTAGAAGGTGGTTGAGACTGGCTCTTTTGGGTATATATAGCATTCACATTAAAAATAGCGCTAAAAAGACGCGACAAAAAGACGAAGAAGCACACAGACATATAGGATGCCTGAGAAATAAACCGGTTAGCTGAGTTTGAGATGTTCCCTTCTGTGGCTGTTCCTTTGGCTAAAAGGTTTTTTCCTTTTCTCCACCACTGTCTCAGGTGTTAAACGACATGATTCCCTTTCCCTCTCATTGATTGCGGCAATCGCGTGCACGCCAACAGGCCAATCGCGTGATTATTTTCTCACCAAGCTTCTCATGTCCATTAGACGCGCGACTTTTAGTTCGAGTTTATTTTTTGAAGAGTATTCTACATAGTTGGTCTAAAACACATTATGGAAACATAAAAATAAAATGATGTGTTGTAGGAACGAGTCGGCGACGTGAGGGATCTCCCAAACTTCTTGATCGACCGACAGCTGCTCTCTCAAACACCAAATAAATATCAAGCAAAAAAAAAAAATACTCGTTCGGGTTATTATTGACTTTTCCGAGTCGGAGAAGCTGGAACGCTCTGATGGGATATGTCGGAGCTGAGAGCAGCGGCAACGGCGGTTTCATGGTGACGGCGTGCCCATTCTCGCTTCTGGAGCGCGCCTGGGCGCGCCAACGCCTCCTCGTACTCCCGTTGCTCCCCTACAAGGGTATTCACACGAAGGAGAAATCCCGGGGATTTCTCCCCGGCGCGCGCGCATCACGAGACGAAAACGCGAGGCTTTTGCACATCGCAAAGCCTGACGTTTTCGTCGCGGGATGCGCGTGCCGTGGAGAAATCCCCGGGATTTCTTCCTCGTGTGAATACCTACGTACAACACGGGTGGAACCCATGTGAAGTCTGAAGTCCAATTGATAAGGACAGTGGCGCGATCTTCGGCAGCTGGCCGCCGAAGAGTGCGCGGCATTGCGCAATCTCAGGGGGGGGGGAGGGGAGAGAACGCCGCGCGTGGGAGAGCGCGCGCCTGCGGCGCCGGCGTCTGCAGCAGTAACTGTTCTAAAGCAAAAGCCTAAAACAAATGGCATCTTGCAAGCGCGTTCGTCGACGCTTTATTTTGCTTACTTACTAAGAAGATTTTTTAAGGGGAAGGCGCGGGAAGTGCGGCGCTGGCGTCTGCAGCATTAGGCTGCACAAAATGTTGGTCTACGGTCAGTCTGACCCGGTGACGATCTGCCAAAACCTAGTCATAGACAGCTTCGCTTTGAAACTCAAATGCGCGTATAATCCACACCTGCAGATAGTGCGCATCGACTATGCTCATTTTTTTTTATTTTTCAGCAATTAACACTGTGCGGAGTATATTCCGCATCGCTGGTAAACAGTAAAGTGAATAGACCATTTGCTATATTACCCAAGCATCAAAGAGCATGCAGAGATTGGTGTTCCACGCGCCGCAGTCGTGCTGGCCTGCATCAGTAGTAACGTTTCTAAAGCAAAAACTTAAAACAAATGGCATCTTGCAGGCGCTTTCGTCAATGCGTTATTTTGGTTATTTACTTAAAATCGTTCGTACGGGGGAAGGCGCGGTGTGTGTATGGAACGCCAATCACTGCATTCTCACTGATGCTTGGGTAATATAGCGAATGGTCTACTCGTTCAGAACAACAAGACTATAGTGTCCAGCGTCGACCTACGATCCAGGGCCAAGCTCCGAGGTTCGATCCCTGTCCGCCCACGATGCGGAACCAGGGCGCTACTTGCCACTCCGCAATCTGCAAGGAAAAGGCTCACTTTGATCCCGCAAATCTCGCAAGCACACCGAGAAATCAATCAAACAATGTTCAAGATAACATCGCAATCTTGTGGGGTTGTGAAACTCCCGTAGTATAATAATAAAAAAATGAATATACAGAATACAGAAAGCAATAATATTTGGAACTTTTCGAATCGATTTTAATAAAGCACCGTTTCTCTATTCTGAAACCTCAAAGCAAGTAAGTGCTAAAAAAGAAAAGAAAAAAAAATAGTTATACATTTTATGCATGTTTTGTTTCGGAGATTTGGCAAGTTTAAATATAATCTGGCTATACTCGCGTCGTTAGATCTACTTTTATTTGTTTTGGGCTTGAGACGAGCTGCGATAGTCCCTATTAACGTTCTCCAAACGCAAATAGACAAAAGGACAAATTTCTGCGTGTTTATTTACTTTCTCAGTGTTCTTTCCCAAGCTTTCTCCATTTTGTCGTGAACGGCAATTATTAAAAAAAAGTCTTCCAAAAATGGTTCACGCGTTATCTCTTCGGGGAAAAAATAATTAGAAGATATAGCTGCCAACAGCGTTTCCTGTGAGACTCCTTTTAGGCCATGTCACGTTAGAAAACCCTTTATATAAATATATATATTCTTCAATTACCGAGGCAGTTCCGCGGGCTGCACATGCTGGCATGTACTAGAAGTGACTTTTCTAAAGCAAAAGACTGGAACAAAGGGCGCTTTTTCTCACGTGAGTTTGTTAGCGCAATTCGTTTTGATTAGCGTGCTTCGATTCTTGTCTACTACTACTACTACTACTACTGCTACCACTACTACTAATGATAATGTTAACTCCTATATGTATCATGTACAACCCGCCGGCGACATGAAGGTGAACGCCGGACCGTCGACCGCTCCGTGCTATCAGCACCATGGCGCGGCTGCTGTGGTGACTTGCTTTCTTATCGCGCGCTTTGCCGCGACTAAGCTGTTGGATCGAGCGCTGTTCTCAGCTTCCTGCTGGCTACCTCCCCGCAGAAAGCGTGGAAGTGGGTTTCGAGTTCGGCATCGCTTTTTGTTAGGGTGACCACATTCCTCAAGGTAGAAAACGGGCCAGCCCAGCCCGACGGGTGGTGGTGGGGGGGGGGGGGGGGGGGCGTGCTAAAGATTGAGATTGGGAGAAAACATTTCATGCAATAACTGTAATTTCGAAACGTGAACATACTACACGCGTGCTCTATTCAGACCTCAAAAAATATTTCTACACACGAGTCTTCGCGATAGAAAAAGTGTTTGTGGGCAAGAACAACTCTCTAAATTTTACTCTGGGAAAATATCTTGAAGTTAAAGTACCTGCGGCTATTTTTTGTAAAATATACTTGTAACGAGTACGCATCGTTTCGGTCTACTTCAACTCGCTTGCTGCCAATTTCCGCAACCACGCACTCCTGCGAAAACGGGCATGATTCTTTATTGGGACAAAAAGACGGGACGACAGAAGCGAACCTCAAAAACGGGACTCGTCCCGGCCAAAACGAGACGTCTGGTCAGCCCGTACTTTTTGTGGGCGCCGTGCCCACGTCATTGCCGGCAAATGATTTGCACATTGCACGTGAACCAGGCCGGACGTTGTTCGGCATAGTTTATCAGTGACTCAACCGCTATTTTTTCATTCAAGTGAGCGAACGCTATTAACTGCGAACGCTAGCAACTGTTCTTTTTAAGAAACGGAAAGTATGAGTTACTTTTCGATCGGTTCCGCAGCCTTGCAGTCTTAGCACATATCACAACGAATAACTACTAAATCACATTGTCTACCAATAGCGTCTGAAACGCTCCTTCCCCAATCC
>JAZHYW010034491.1:0-22204 GCA_037355805.1 Ixodes ricinus | reverse complement strand
GTTCGTTTGTCACTTGACGCAGAACCATGTACGGTGTTTAGTAAAACTATGATTCACGGAGCGCGTCTCCAACTGGTGTGTTTACCGTGTCATCATTAGTGGTCCCCAAATTTCCACCTAAGGAGGTCATGAACGTGTCTACGGCACCGCAGTACAGGTTAAAGTGACAGACGCCTGTTCGTATACAGGTCACTCTGCAGCCTCGATGGAAGCCAAAGCAGACACGAGTTGGGAGGCAGCGACTGCAGCGCCCCTTGCGTCCGCTCGACTTTCTCCTTTCCCACAGCTTTCTGCGACCAGCATGTGCAACACACGACAGCTACGACATACAGTCTTCTGCGACGCAATTCGTTGCCACTTCGGGACCACTTTTGATGCATGGGCGGGATAGGACGGTAAGCAGACTTGCCCGAGACGCACTCCAGGTACCACATTAAAACCAGTGCAAATTGTCGACCCGGGCGGTACGCAGGTGCCCCAGCAGCCGTAGCGCCCTGCGCGACCAGCTCGCTCACCGTAGTAGAGTCCTCCCCAGCCGGCGATGCTGGCCATCTTGCCCTCGTATGTGTCCGTCTGCGGTGGTCCATACGGCAGGCAGATGAGTGCGATGTCCTTGTTGAGGGGCACGGGCCGTCGCAGCTTGAGCACTGCCACGTCGTTGAGGTACGTCCTCGCGTTGAAGCCGCTGTGCCGGTGGATTTGCACGACGGGCTCGTCCACGGGGTTGGCACCATCATCGTTGCTCAGGTAGTCGCCGCTCGCCGAGACGGGCCACGAACGCGTCTCGGCGTCAACCTGGAACCGCGCAGTCGCCGCCAATTCGCCGATAAGTACGACTCGCGTTAGTCGTCGGGGGTCGTAGCTTCACATTGGAACCCATTTTATTTGAGCGTTGCAACGCGGTACACATTAGGGTTGTCATGGTATCACTTAGACGTTCTGCTTGATAACGATAATCCTCGTGCTTAACTACGCATGTCTCCAACGGAGAGCCAAAACTTTAGTGAATACCTAGGCAGCTCAGTGGAGACCCAGGCTTACTTGGATCTCGGTTGACAGAAAGCGAATGACTCCAACTTGAGACCTTTCGCTTTTCCTGTTTTTCTACACCCGCTTTTTTCTTGCCCTGCACAGGTGTGCCTCATTTTATACAACAGATCTGTTCTCACCCTGAGTTTGAGCGTTAGGTTTGCTTGTGGGCTCGGGCGACCGTCCGTCGGTTGATTGTTTCTACGTCGGCTGGCTTAGTGAATGTACTGCCCCTGTGCTTTGGAGCCCTCAATGCTCGGTTCTGTTGTAATTTTTATTCGGGTCAAAATCATATTGCGTAAGGAGTTGGCGTACATCGAGGGAATATATAATATTATGCACAGCTTAAGACATTAGAGGAAAAAATCAAAAGCGCAATAACCAAGGAAAACGGGGGGAGGGGGGCAAGAGCAGAGCCAACCAGCCCACCAGCGCATTGCGTTCTTCCCTCTCAATTAGAGGATCCTGAGAAATTCAAAGCAGAGAAGGTAATGCAAAATATAACAGTTACATCATATCACAGAAACAAGCGATGCTGCTTGGAGGATTGCTCATATATATGCTTTCTTGCTAAGGCCGCGTGTTAAAGGAATGCTCAGATCACCAGACGCTCTTATTATAACGTGAAGCGGTTTTCCTACCTGCGTGTATTTTTTCCATCCTGTTGAAATGGTCACTGATCATTCCTAGATAAGAAAGCAAACTTCTAAAGTGAAGAACACACGCGTAGACCCTATGAGGGTACCCCACGTTAAACTGGTCTGCGAACGGAAACAATCTTGGTAAGTGGGAATTCACAGGTGTTCTATCATCAGAACAAATCGAAATAAAAGAAGCCAACTGGTTAAGCATCAAAACAAAGAGGATCGGAAGACATGCGTATTACGTTAGCGGGTACTTGAAAAAAAAAGATTCGGGCACTTTTATTTATGCCCTTCATATTGCTCTGCGAGGCTCTCCTCCCTTCCACGCTGGGTGATCAGGGCTGGCGCTTGTCGCCAGTACTTGTCGATACCCGCGTCACAAAAAAATGAACAGTACACACAGTGCGGTACTCACGATTTGTTTCCGTTGAAGGTACAGTGGGCGGCTGTGAGCACGTGCTGGAGGCGTGATGAGTGCCCCGCCGCAATGTGCGGAGACCTCACCCCATTCCCGTGGACGTCGATGAACAGGAGCGTCTGCGAAAGGAGCCACCACGTGCGTCAGTATTTGACACCAAGTCGGACCAAGAAAAACGTTCTACCCCTTCACTATTGATGAGACAGCTGTTTCTGTTTAAAACCGATAAAAGAGAAACCGATCTCGAAAGGCTTTCAGTTCATGCGTATTCACCGTTGTGTCTCACATTCTGTAAGCTGACAAAAATCCCATTGAAGAAAAGCTCCACCAACATTCTCTCACCAGGCAAAATCATTGTGGGCAAAAATCACTTATTTTTACCGAGTGGCAAACACTCACGGACAAAAGGATCTGACAAGACGATTATGGGTGGGAGCGACACATATGGATCTTTAACATGTACTCTTTGAATGAAAACACATCTGAAACCGGGTGCTCAGGGTGAAGAGGTTCGCGTGCTGACCTGTATGACCTGGTTAAGTTTCGCTGCTCTTCCATCGGCGGGTTCCCTTCTATATACACAAATGAACCAGCTTAAATAAAGCGCATGAACTGTTACTTGTTTTACTGAATTGCCATTGTAGCCCTTGCCTTGATATATATTTGGCCAGGCCAGAGGTCTATGGCTCTTGTCTTCGCTTGCTTTTCAAGGAGTTGGTACGCGCAAATGAATCATTACGAAATACCAAACCCTAATGGTTGGTATTTACTATGGCCGCTGATGAAGAAATGCCAGTGTCTCGAGGGAATGCGGAGACGCACATAAAAAAGCATACGACAAAACAGTACGGAAGAAATTGTCAAGAACGCTAAAAACAGCATGCATAGAAACATCATGGCATCAACCCAGCAAAGCGACAAAACAAAATGCTTAGAATAGCACGAGACAGAGCAGCACGAGACAGCAGCCTGGCGCCAATACGGCAGAGCGATAAATACAACGGCCTAGCTTCGAAAGAGCACGCTGTCACAACAGTGAGAGACTGTGCTTCGCCACGAGTAATGAAATAACAAGGTGCAAGTTTACTGTTACCTTAATTTTAGTTTTATATATACGTGAGTTGTTCACAATCGCCCAAACAATTGCCCTGTTAAAAGTTTCAGATGCATACTGATTCCGACAGGCGTCAGTAAAGTAAACTACTGAGCTTTAGCCAAGCTCATTTTATGTCGCAATTCGGCCATGATGCGATATTTTAAAATGACTGATAATGCTCCACCCACGTGGATTGTAAGCTTACACCCTCAATATTTCTGACGGTACGGGCTGTCAGATCCATTTCACTTCCAATTTCTGCTGTTCGCATTTTTAATACGTTAGAATTAAAACGCTAGTTTTGACAAAACCCGACAATGTTTTCATTATCATGCCGCTTTTAGCCTCATCCATTGTCCCTTCACCGCACTGCCAATAAAATGAGAGCCTTATTTCCGCAACGCGTTTGTTAATAAGCATTTAGCTACCGCCGTTTTCATGGCGCGTCAGCTATTTCTATTTAACACTAGTTTTGCGACTTTTTTCCCCGTACTCCCAGCAAAGACGGTGTTCTACATGTATGCGTAAATCAAGAAATTGCACGATCCCATCTTCAGGTTATGCCGTTTTAAACTTAAGGTCTGGGGTTGCTGTTCTTGTGATCGATTCCCAATCCTGAGCATCATTCTCTTGAACAGCGCAAACAAAATGTCATCAAGGTGCCTCCCTGCAAAGCAGCCAATCTGTTTCTTTAGTTTATCTGGTCAGTTACGGCACTATCGTATATGTTTAGAAAATTGTTCGCTAACATTGGAGCTAGCGGAGGATCCCCTTCGCACGGTGATCAGCGAACTTGGAACGCGGCAATGCAGCACCTCAAGGCTTCTACAAAGGGGTTTCAATGTAGTTCAGTTGGAACAGAATATTTTCCTAAAGAATTCGGAAGCGTTAACTGATGTCACAGAAGGGTTTCATGACAAACAGTTTTCTCCATTGTTTATGGACATCAAGGATTTGTGCAAATCACTAGAGAAAGTCCGCTTGTTGCAAAGGGTCAGGAAGTGCTAGATTTGAATTCGGTAAACTTTCACTTTAGAATAGGTATCGCCGTAGACAGTTTCCTTTTTCTTCTTGAATTTTACCTTCAGGCAACAGTTGTTAAATATAATGGTTGGAAATATGCTCAGAGGAATAGCGTCTCTATGGTATCCACCTTACGGAGTGCCGTAACTGACCAGCTTAAAAAAGAAACCGAATGGCTGCTTTGTAGGGAGGTATATTGATGATATTTTTGTTTGCACTCTCAAGAAAATGATGCTCGGGGTTTAGAAACCGATCGTAAGAACAGAAAACCAAGAGCCTAAGTTTACAGCCAAAAAACCTGAAGATGCGATCCTGCAATTTCTTGGTTTGCGCATACATGTAGAACCGTGCTTTTTGCTGGCATTATGCGAAAAAGTTCGGAAAATCAGTGTTAAGCAGATATAGTCGTCCCGCTAAATTGGCAAAAGCAGGGGTTGTTAAATCCTTAATAACAAACACGTTGTGCGAATGGTGCACTCATTATGTGGGCACTGTGGTGAAGGGACAATGGATGAGGCTAGAGGCTGCGGGATATGAAGAGGAATTAATAAAAAGGCAACTTGAATTGACGTTTAAAGATGGCCATCAGTAAAAGGAACAAACAAAAAAGAAGACAGCGGTGATCCCGTATTTCCACGGGATTTCCCATGTAACCTAGAGACTTCCGCAAAAAGTTTGTAATAGACACTGTATTGTCCTCAGAGTTTTAAATAAACAGGTTGACGCCATTTCAGCAAAACCACAGAGGCTGCCAGAAGGCTCATCGGGAACATTTAGTTTCTTGCATAGAGAATGTGGTGTATGATATACCGTTAGCATGCGGGTTGAAGTACGTGGGACAAATCTATCGATGCGTTAACGACAGGTTATTAGAACATAAAGAAACATAAGCACAGATGCGTCGAACTCAGAAATCATAAAACACATTTAGGAATGCAACAATTGTACTGCGTTCTGGTCAGAGATGGAAGTTGTACACAAAGAGCGGAATGATATAAAGAGAGTCGTTAAAGCAACAATAAGGATAAAGTCTATCGGAAACTGCATAAGCCAAGCCTCGATGCAACTTGGAAGCCACGGCAGAAACTTCCTCAGATCGTAAAGAACACCTTAAAGTTGTTTGTGTTTTTTTAGAGAGAAGAAAAGATACTTGAAGCGGTGTTCATAGTTAGGAAGCTTATACCTAGGGTTCCGTGTTTTCGGTATATACCGATAAATACCGATAATTAACCCCCGAGGCGTTTTTTCCTGAATCGGTAGAAACCGGAAACACCGAATGCAAGCTGCGGAAAAAATGGCAGCTTTGCTGAAAGAATCTTCTAGCCCGCTTTCTTTTCTCGTTGACCCGGAAAACAGCCCCACTGAACTGTCCTTGGGGTCGTCCCTTTCTTCTTAAACCATGTTTATTGCCCCGTTCCCTTCCCTTATCTTTTTTAGCACAACGGTTTTCAAGTCTTTTGTCCAGGCATAGGTTTCCTGATATATGGGAGGAATGAGGAAAGGCGAAGAGGAGCGGGGGAAGGGGGAGGGCAATAGGGTCTACGGATTGTGTCCTCTTTTCCTGGGCGTGCAAAAGGCCAACGCCCGAAAACGGAAAGCGATGGAGGACTACGTCCACAAATTTGACGATTTCGAGGTTTTGTGGGAAGGTGCGAAGAAGCTCCTTGTTTGCAAGGGCTGCCGGCTGAGTATTTCTGATGACCCTCATCATATCAGCAGTCGTCTGAACGAGCATTTGAAATCTTCTCGACATATACAGTTGAAGAATCCCCAGACAGAACCAGGTATGGCCTACTCCATGTCAAATATCTCCACTCGCCATCACTTAATCCAGGAGGAGCGCACAGCAAGGAACGCACAGTGCTTGTCGAAAGCTTTTTTGATTTTTCTTGCCATCCCCGTTTCAAGCGCGAACGTGGAGTGTGCGTTTTCTGGACTGCGTTTCCTCAGCTGCAAGGAATGTGCTCCGATGACTGACAAATCTCTGACAATGTACATGCCAATTTTTTCCTATAAGTTTAGGTTTGATATCATGCTTCTGAAAGCGGCACACTTTCTGTTATTTCTGTATGTATGTGTATTGTGTGACGTGTTTGGTGTGTGTACAATACGTGTGTAATGTGAGGTGTGCCGTGGCTTTTTTAGTAATTATGCAGTCGCTTTGCAACACAAGCCATGATAATCACCGATTTCTTTCCAGCATTGAAATTAAAACACCGAAAAGCACCGATTCAAAGAGAAAAAAATAAAAACCGATAAATAACCCCCGAATTTGAAGAAAAATAGATACCGAAAACGCGGAACCCTACTTTTATACCGGATCGGGGTACAAAGCGCAGCAGTCGCCGTGTTCCTGAGGTCACCCGATGTAGGTCCCGGTACCCTTTCCCATTGTCCTTGATGGTAAGGGCATTCTATTGTGTGTTTGACCGCGTGGTCTCTTGTAAGTGTATATGTTATCTGTGTTTGAAAGCGTTTTCAACAAAGGAGATTTCTGCGTAGAAGGTGGTTGAGACTGGCTCTTTGGGTATATATAGCATTCACATTAAAAATAGCGCTAAAAAGACGCGACAAAAAGACGAAGAAGCACACAGACATATAGGATGCCTGAGAAATAAACCGGTTAGCTGAGTTTGAGATGTTCCCTTCTGTGGCTGTTCCTTTGGCTAAAAGGTTTTTCCTTTTCTCCACCACTGTCTCAGGTGTTAAACGACATGATTCTCTTTCCCTCTCATTGATTGCGACAATCGCGTGCACGCCAACCGGCCAATCGCGTGATTATTTTCTCACCAAGCTTCTCATGTCCATTAGACAAGCGACGTTTTAGTTCGAGTTTATTTTTTGAAGAGTATTCTTCATAGTTGGTCTAAAACACATTATGGAAACATAAAAATAAAATGATGTGTTGTAGGAACGGTCGGCGACGTGAGGGATCTCCCAAACTTCTTGATCGACCGACAGCTGCTCTTTCAAACCCCGAATAAATATCAATCAAAAAAGAAAAAAAATATTCGGTCGGGTTATTATTGACTTTTCCAGAGTCCAGCGAAGCTGGCGCTCTGATGGGATTTGCTATGTTGGGCTGGGAGCAGCGGCAACGGCGGTTTCACGGTGACGGTGTGCCCATTCTCGCTTCTGAGCGCGCCTGGGCGCGCCAACGCTCCCTCGTACTCCCGTTGCTCCCTTACAAGGATATTCACACGAGGGAGAAATCCCAGGGATTTCTCCCCGGCGCGCGCGCATCACGAGGCGAAAACGCGAGGTTTTTGCACATCTCAAAGCCTGACGTTTTCGTCGCGGGATGCGCGTGCCGTGGAGAAATCCCCGGGATTTCTCCCTCGTGTGAATACCCCAACGCGGGTGGAACCCATTGATAAGGACAGTGGCGCGATCTTCGGCAGCTGGCCGCCGAAGAGCGCGCGGCCTTGCGCAATGTCAGGGGGAGAGAAACGCCGCGCGTGGGAAGGCGCGCGCGCAGCAGTAACTGTTCTAAAGCAAAAGCCTAAAACAAATGGCATCTTGCAAGCGCGTTCGTCGACGCTTTATTTTGGTTATTTACTAAGAATATTTTTTAAGGGGAAGGCGCGGGAGTGTGGCGCTGGCGTCTGCAGCATTAGCTGTACAAAATTGTTGGTCTACGGTCAGTCTGACCCCGGTGACGATCTGCCAAAACCTAGTCATAGACAGCTTCGCTTTGAAATTCAAATGCGCGTATAATCCACACCTGCAGATAGTGCGAATCGACTATGCTCATTTTTTCAATCATTAACACTGTGCGGAGTATATTCCGAAATTACGGTAACAGTAAAGTGAATAGACCATTTGCTATATTACCCAAGCATCAAAGAGTATGCAGAGATTGGTGTTCCACGCGCCGCACGTGCTGGCCGCATCAGTAGTAACGTTTCTAAAGCAAAAACTTAAAACAAATGGCATCTTGCAGGCGCTTTCGTCAATGCGTTATTTTGGCTATTTACTTCGAATTTTTTGTACGGGGAAGGCGTGCGTGTGTGGCGCCAATCACTGCATTCTCATTGATGCTTGGGTAATATAGCGAATGGTCTATTGGTCTAGAACAACAAGACTATATGTCCAGCGTCGACTTACGATCCAGGGCCAAGCTCCGAGGTTCGATTCCCGTCCGCCCACGATGCGAACCAGGGCGCTACTTGCCACTCCGCAATCTGCAAAGAAAAGGCCCAATTTGATCCCGCAAATTCGCTAGCACACCGAGAAATCTATCAAAAAATGTTTAAGATAACATCGCAATCTTGTGGGGTTGTGAAACTCCGTAATTATAATAATAAAAAAAGAAATCAGAATACAGAAAGCAATATTATTTGGAACTTTTCGAATCGATTTTAATAAAACACAGTTTCTCTTTTTTGAAACCTCAAAGCAAGTAAGTGCTAAAAAAAAAGTTATATTTTTTATGCATGTTTTGTTTCGGAATTTGACAAGTTTAATTATAATCTAACTATACTCGCGTCGTTAGATCTACTTTTATTTGTTTTGGGCTTGAGACAAACTACGATAGTCCTATTAACGTTCTTCAAAACGCAAATAGACAAAATGACAAATTTCTGCATGTTTATTTACTTTCTCAGTGTTCTTTTCCAAACTTTTATTTTGTGTGAACAACAATTATTAAAAAAAAAGTCTTCCAAAAATAGTTCACACGTTATCTCTTCGGGGAAAAATAATTAGAAGATATAGCTGCCAACAGCGTTTACTGTAAAGCTCCTTTTAGGCCATGTTGCATTAGAAAACCGTTTCATCATCATCATCATTTATTTTCCATCATCATTTTATTTTCCTTGAGGGCCCGTGGGGGCATTATACAAGGGGGTGGCAATAGAACAAAAACAAATAGAACAGTAAACACAATTATAACACTGTAAGCTAGCTAGGTTGGTTAGATAAAGAGAGGGTAATGGCTTCAACAAATTTAGTGGTATCATTAATAGAAACGATATTATGAGGTAGTGAATTCCAATCCTCGATGGCCAATGGTAGTGTGGAAGTCTATATATATTATATATATATATATATATATATATATATATATATATATTCTTCAATTACCGAGGCAGTTCCGCGGGCTGCACATGCTGGCATGTACAGAAGTGACTTTTCTAAAGCAAAAGACTGGAACAAAGGGCGCTTTTTCACGTGAGTTTGTTAGCGCACTGTTTTGATTAGTGGCTTCGATTCTTGTCTACTACTACTACTACTACTACTGCTACTACTACTACTAATGATAATGTTAACTCCTATATGTATCATGTACACCCGCCGGCAACATGAAGGTGAACGCCGGACCGTCGACCGCTCCGTGCTATCAGCACCATGGCGCGGCTGCTGTGGCGACTTGCTTTCTTATCGCGCGCTTTGCCGCGACTAAGCTGTTGGATCGAGCGCTGTTCTCAGCTCTGCTGCTACTCCCCGCAGAAAGCGTGGAAGTGGGTTTCGAGTTCGGCATCGCTTTTTGTTAGGGTGACCACATTCCTCAAGGTAGTAAACGGGCCAGCCGAGCCCGAAGGGTGGTGGTGGGGGGGGGGGGGGGGGGGCGTGCTAAAGATTGAGATTGGGAGAAAAAATTTCATGCAATAACTGTAATTTCGAAACGTGAACATACTACACGCATGCTATATTCAGACCTCAAAAAATATTTCTACACACGAGTCTTCGCGATAGGAAAAGTGTTTGTGGGCAAGAACAACTCTCTAAATTTTACTCTGGGAAAATATCTTGAAGTTAAAGTACCTGCGGTTATTTTTTGTAAAATATACTTGTAACGAGTACGCATCGTTTCGGTCTACTTCAACTCGCTTTGTGCCAATTTTGCAACCATGCACTCCTGCGAAAACGGGCATGATTCTTTATTGGGACAAAAAGACGGGACGACAGAAGCGAACTTCAAAAACGGGACTGTCCCGGCCAAAACGAGACGTCTGGTCAGCCTACTTTTTGTGGGCGCCGTGCCCACGTCATTGCCGGCAAATGATTTGCAGATTGGACGTGAACTAGACCGGACGTTGTTCGGCATAGTTTATCAGTGACTCAACCACTATTTTTCATTCATGAGCGAACGCTAATAACTGCGAACGCTAGCAACTGTTCTTTTTAAGAAACGGAAAGTATAAGTTACTTTTCGATTTGTTCCGCAGCCTTGCAGTTTAGCACATATCACAACGAATAACTACTAAATCATATTGTCTACCAATAGCGTCTGAAACGCTCCTTCCCCAATCCTCGCGCCAGACATGTACACGTTACCCAATAAAAGTAACTAAATACCGTTACTCGTTACTCGCTCAAAAAGTAACTAAATACGTTACTCGTTACCGATTCTCAAAAGGAACGCGTGAGTTACCTCAAAACTAACGAGTTACTTTTCACGTTACTTTGAAGACCAAATACACAACTGTTTTTGCTTCATGGTTTATTGTTTTCTTTTTAGTAGTCGTTGCCCTTAAGCAGCAGCTGCCTGTCGAAGTTTTCGTCAGTTATGTTTCCCGCTTCCTTGAAAATGCATTTCCGGTGACGCTGAAGCGTCGTTCTACTGACGCCACTGACGCGCTCAAAGGAACGGCAAAGTTGTGCTTCAGCAAGAGCTGGTGAATCTTCGGGAACTGCGCCTTCATTGAGGACAGCGGCTAAGGGGTTATGTGCCTTCCCGTGTTTGCAACCTCCGGGTTTACATTCGGTCCGTACCCGGTTCTAGAAAGTTCAATTAACGAACCTGATTGTGCCCGCTGGGTGAAGGACATTCTCAGCTGTAGAGTTCAGTACAGCAACGTTTATCGCTGGACACGTCAGTCGAACTGTTCGACTGACGTGTTCAGCGATACATGTTGCTGTATTGTCATACTGTTTATTTGTTTTTCAGGTTTTCCATCTGCCTTTGTCGCAATAGACACATACTCAGGCTAGAATAAAAACGAGGCCGTTAAAGCGGTGTTGTACACGTTACTCCTCAAAAGTAACGAGATACCGTTACTCGTTACTTGGCCTTAGAAGTAACTAAATACCGTTACTCGTTCCTTTCTAAAAAGTAACTAAATACGTTACTCGTTACCGATAATAGTAACTAGATACAAGTAACTCGTTACTTGTAACGCGTTACGTACATGTCTGCCTCGCGCTTCTGCGGGGAGTAGCAGCAGAGCTGAAAACAGCGCTCGATTCAAGCGCTTAATCTCGGCGAAGCGCGCGATAAGAAAGCGAGCCGCCACGGCAGCCGCGTTCACCTTCATATCGCCGGCGGGTGTACGCATGTTCGGAGCTGAGGAAAAAAAGCTGTCCAAACATTTTGACTGGTCCTCAAGTATAAAGCTCTTACCATTGAGCAATAAAATGGACGCGACTTTCTACTGATGATCTTCCGCAAGTTAAGAGAAGTGCACGGCACCAAGCGTACAAGATATGGGTCCAAAAGGGGAAATTCAATGCTTCTCGACAATATCTTTATTGTCATGTACGACATGGAAGTAGCGACTCGATGTTCCGCTGCGCGCGGTTCTCGTGAGGCAAAGCAAATAGCAAGGAAAGGGAGCTAAGGGTGTTCACTATCATTTTGACGTTTTTATTCGATTAAAAACTGAGAGCCGATTTGGCGAGATTAGTATAAAGAGTCTCATACCAACTTCTGATTGTTATATTTAAGTCGCGCTATCGTTATGGGGAAAGCAAGTATAAAATAATCGAAAATTTGCACGCAAAATGCGTCTTTGTTAGTACGAACGAAAATATCGTCTTGTTTTGTTATCTTTTTATAAGTGTTTAAATTCTGACATTACAAATATGCGTGTTGGATGAAGTGATTGGCTAGGGGATAAGCCCTAGCGGAAAAGTTTAGTGTTTTAGTCCACAATGCTCTCTCCCGTAAGAGGCAAAAATGTACGGATGTCGTGATTTTGCTAACTGTATCGTCTGGTGAATGTGAAAGTGTTATGAATCATGAAATAGATAGAGTTCTAATATTAACTGGAAAATAGAGCGGCACTGAACACTCGTTAAAAATGTAGCCGTCAGACGAAATATATGCGTGATAAATATGTGTGAAGACGAGTAAACAAAATCAAAATAGTAGGACGTATCACATAAAGGTAGTTACTTGGAGCAGTAATCGGGTCAAGGTATAAGGACTCGAAGTGGGGTCACGAACGGTCTATTTCTCAAATTAAAGCAATGCATACTGACAGAAATAAAAAAATTGACGCATATAAAAACGCACGTGGAATTAAGACATTTTATTTGCAAACCGCTGGCTACAACAGGCTTGTGCACATTTAAAGACATTGGGTCAAAATAACGCGTACAATCACACAAAAACGCAAGAGAAGCCAGCTCTAAAATCTGTGCAATAGTCTATAGAAAAATGCGTCCAAGCAGGTTTCAGTCATGCAAACACGTAGTGAGTTTAGTCTGTTGAGTATCTGCCATTTTCTGAGGTCTGCAACTTGGCTTTATGTAAGCGTTTTATTGAAAAAAAGAATACACAAAACCACGAGATATGCACATAGCGAAAACAGAAAAAGCTCGCAAGTGAAATAATGCCTGCAATAAAGGTCACGCAAAAGGTTAAAAGTTCTGTTTGGAATATTTCAAGGTTCTATGCTCTAATCAGCAAATTAGAAAAGATATGACCGCACTTTATTAAGGGACTTTTGAGCGACTCTCCACAACCGAAGCATTCATTTTGTCGGTAAATGATATTTCTGCCATTGATAAGAGTTATCGGGTTGCAAGATGGGCAACTATTTATTTTACGAGTGCAGTAGAAAAATAAGTACAAGAACATTAACTAGCCTGCGCGGGTGTAGCGGGTCGGCCGACCTTTAAATCACTCCCTGTGCTTCCATGCGCTTATTTGTTGCGCTCGAAAAACCCTTCCATTAAGCTCTGGTTCCCGTGTAAGGAATCTATTACAAAGTACAAGTAAAAAAATACTAACGCATTAAAAAAATAAAAAAAAAAACGAAATTAGGAGCGTTTTTTTTAATTTTTTCGACCTAATTTTATTTACAGCACTTAAAGTGAATAGCATTTAGCGTAAACCGCTCTTGTTACAGACGGTTCAGACACTGCAAGGACGGTTTTCCGATTTTATTGGTAGAGCCAAATGTAGCTATGTTGCCGAAATATTGTATTAATTGTCATGGTATTATGTTTTCTACAAACAAAGCCCAAGGAGCGCAAAATTTACCATTTAGAGCAAACACACCACGTGTTGCAGCGGTTTCATTTGGGTATTGCGGTGGACTTTGGAGCCGATATTTTTTTGTTTATGTTCTTTCCTTATTGACCATCTCAACTCACTGGCATCACGCCGCTTCACATGTGCAGACGCTCCTCCCGAATTCGGTTCCTGCCCACGCGCATTGCCCACAACTGGTGTGGACAAACGCGGGCTTCTTTCTGAACACCGTGTTCTCGTGTTCTTTTTTTGTATCTTTCTGTAACGTGAAGTCAGGTAACAGGGCCACAACGTAGATCACGTGTGTACGATTAGCAAATATTTCCCTTGGCACGCAATAAAAAAAATAAAAAAAACTTTCCCTTGGCAAAGGTATACTCTGGGGATAAACCTAGTGGGTGCTTTGGGTTCCACTCCTGTTGGGGAGTTCATAGTTTTTTTTCATCTATATTTTTACAATTTGTTTTTAATTATTTGTTGTTATGTACATCTTTTCCTCTGAGTTACGCATTACCCATTCTGTAGGGGATATTGAGGAGATCCGTTACACTTTCCTCAGAGTTTGCGCCCCTGAATCACATTCTGCGCTTAAAAAGAAAAGGACCTGCAGAAATGTCTGCGCGGCATTAAAAAAAACAAAACAAAAACAAACAAACAAACTGTTTTACAATATTTTAGAGTGCTTACGTCAACAGATGCCTCAATATTTCGAGTTCGAAAACTGTTTAACTTTTCCTTTAACATAACGAAACTAAACACTTCTGAAATTGAGCGAGTCTGAGCTGTGCTTCACTATACCATTTTAAATACGTCCAGCGCGTGTACAAGAGGCTTTCTGCGTGCTTCATAGTAAAGAGCATTCAAACACAAAGACACTTTGCGACGCGGTTGGTTTTCTACTCACTGGAATTAATGAATAAATGACAAGATGTATGGATGCATGGAGGATAGTTACTTAACATTTTTTTCATGGTGCAGCAGCTTGCATAACCTAGTCTAGGAACATTTACAACTCCTTTGAAGTTTTGCTCTAAATCCCGTATCGTTAGATTGCGTAACGCGCTAACTGTTTTCAACGTCACGACACAATTGACCTTTTGAACCAATTTTCTAACCTACGTTTTTATTGTAAACCCTATTTTCTCCGTTATTCTATTGTGACTAGCAAAATCCAGCGCTCTTGCAAGATCCGTTACTTTCCGGGAGGGCCGGACTGGCAAGGGCCACACACTGCTTTTAGCTCTTCAAATTTGGCCTTTGATGTATTTATCCCTAACTCAGTTGTTCTTGCCTCGATCAAAAAAGAGCTCCTGATCATTAATCATAACACTGTCCTTTTTTTATCTTTTTTTTGTCTTTACATTGCCAACTTTTCTAGTTGTTATCGCACTCCTCCTCTCACATTTGCTTTTACCCAATTAGTTTTTACCTCTTCCCCTTCCAAATAATTTGTATAGTCTCATAACAAGTTAACAGGTATTTGAAAGTTTGCTTTCGAGTTGGGTTTTTCCAGATTGTGTAAACTTTTCTTTATAACCACTTGCTACTTTCTGTGCCCATCTAGCGTGCTGTGCTTCGTGTACTAAATCGGAATCCGTTCATACCCTTTCCGGTTGTTTGTAATCTGTGTTCACATTACTTTAGGATGCTTTCTGGAATTGCACTTTGTTTAGACTCCATTTACTCTCTCGTTCATAAGGTTGTAGTCACATTTATGACATGCCAGATTTAATTTCTGTTTTATGAGTTCACGTACTAGGTTTTTTTTACCTTTGTCATTTATTTTTGAGACACCTTATTTGTTGTATCGTTCGTGGGACATTCGGCATCACTCGATTTCAGCCTGACTTGTTCCTTTCCCACGTTATCTCCCCATAACATTTTACCTGGGTATAAATTGCCATTAAACTTAGGACATAGGATAATTACTGTACTCTAATCCCCTAAAATATTTTAAGCAGGCATTCATGTCTTCGATAATATTCATTTTTTCACCAAGTGCAATATCATTGACGTCCCCCAACATACATGAGTGTGTAGAGACATGTTCTTCTCCTTACGTCCTTTCCTGTTCTCGGATAAGTAGTCCCCTGAAGTGTATTTAGACCCTCTACCCTACCTTTTAGCCTTAACCTCCTTCCCTTTCCCAGTCTTGCCCTTTAACCAACATTTTCAGACCCGCTTTTCCTTTACGTTCCCCTCCGGTTGCATCTCGTCCAAGAATGGTGTGTTATGTACGTAAGAGAGTTCCTCAAGATTTCAGATGTGTTTTTGCCACCCCGTACGCTGTAAACTTTTCATGCCTCTAATTGTATACCAATCGTCTCCTACTTTCGCGTGTGTCTGCTACCTCCAGGTTTATCAACTCAATATTACGATGTTTCTTTCTCTTATTTCTGACAGGCTTCGCTTTGCTTTCCCTGTTGTCTTAACGGCGCTTACACCTAGGCGCCTCTCATGATTTAGCTTTATGTACACCGGCACTCTCCGGGCTGTATGGGCCCCCAAAAAGGCTGTGAGTTGACGACCCATCCTCTCTACCACTTTGTTTTACGTGATTCTGATGTAGTGAACCAACACCACCTAGACTAGGTCAAGGCCCCTTCACATCTTCCTCTCCCCTTCAGCCAACGTCACGCTAGTTGTCCGACCTGCCCGACCACTTACTCGGAAAACTAGCCTGTGGGATGCGTTGCCCTTGCCATTCTCAACTGGTTTCAACTTGTGTCCCCTTGGAGACGCTTTAATTTCCGTTTGCGTGCATTCGTTCGCATTCTTTGTATGCGATGATAGTGTGTCAGCTTGCTTTGCATTTTTCTTCTGTTGTAGGAGCGTGCGCGAATGTGTATACGAAAACAGACCTAAGCCAGGAGGTGCTGCTAAATTCCTGAGGGATCGTCGCGCTGCGAAACATGGGCCGGTGTTGTGTGCCAGGGTGCCGCTGAAACTATGATAATGGCCCAGAAGTGCACATCTTCTCATTTTCAAGGGATGATACACGCAATAAAGCTTGGCTCAAAGCTTTATTGCTTTGAGCCAAGCTTGATAGTGTAAAATCCACGCAAGGATTTTACACTGAGCAAACATTCAAAGGTAAGCTACCCTTACTGCGTTGCCAGACCGGTGTTCATGATTCAGTCACTCTTGTCTTCAAACAAGGATGTACTTCACATTCTACCTGTCAGTAAAATGAGCGCAGAAACCTTTCATTAGCATACCAAGACCGTCATTTTGAAAATGGAAGAAATGGGACTGAAAGTAATCGCCGTGATAACCGACAACAATGCTCTCAACCTTAAGGTGATGTCATTGTTTGCGAAGAAACCAAACTAAGCATTGTCTACGAACTCCCCGTTGATTAAAGCCGCCCTCTCCACTATGTTGTTTACACAGCGCACATCTTGAAGTGCATAAGAAACAATTGGCTAAATGAGAAGAACCCCAAAGAGTGCTTTATTTTCTGAAAATGAGTTTGTCTGGAAGAATGCTTGACGGACCTGAGCGAATGAAAGCTGCGCCTTTTGATGTAGTTAGGAAACTTTATTCCTCTGGGGAGACTTCGCTGTAAAGGTTGGCTACAAGCTAAATGTCAAAGCTATCAATCCAACTTCTGGGGGACGCAGAACGTAAAACTGGTCCTAGATGAGGTAAATCAGTTTGTCTCAAATGCACTTCGTATGCGCGGATCAGCACTCCAACTTACCCATCCTGAATTAACGGCTCTCTTCATTGACATCATCCTGACATGGTGGAAGATTGCGAACCTTAAAAGCCCTCGCAAATGTCAAAGACGGAATGGCAACATGCAGACACCAGTACAATCGATTGACGACATTCAAGTGATCTTGCTGAGTTGCATCGTAGCTTGGCTGGACACTTGGAGATCAATCAACCTTACGAGCGTGCCTGATGACGAATGAGACGCACACTGCGTTGCGGCTGACCTGCGAGTCTCTGGTAGAGGTGTCGCGATACTGTTTGTAAGAGCCCTATTTCAAGTACATACTGCTTGGAAAATTTCAAACTGATGCCCTGGAAGATTGTTTTGGCTGCTATCGTCAGCTGGCTTGAGCTGACGATAGAAGAAGAAGCTCCAATGTTCCGCTAAATTTAGGGGGAAAAATTTTCCGCTCCGGCTCCAAAAACTGTTAACATTCCCACACGAAGATGACTAGTGTGATGGGGTTTTTCAGAACTCCACACAAGACTTCGCAGTAATAATACTGGCCGCGGACATCGCAGCTTCGAAGTGCGACATGAGTGCTGTCGCTTATATTGCAGGCGATGGTGCCCACGTTGCTCTAAAGAAGCTTTAGTGCTCTTTATGCTACAGCTCACTTGTTTTGGAAGACCGCAACATGGAAGCTAAGGATATGACCATGATATCCAACTTGTCCAGGGGTGGACTTAAATTTCCAAGGCCGTGCGCTGTCGACATGGTGTTTTCTACAAAGTTAGTTCTATTGAAGTTGCCATCAGGTGATAATTGTACGGCATTTCGGTCGTGCAGCAATTAGCGTTCCCTTGTGAGATCGAAAGCGATCTCTCTGCTGGAAGGGGAAGTCGACACCTAGACGTGTAAAAATGGTCACACAGCACAGACCCTTTTGTGACTGATAGTTAATGCAGCAACAAACACTGTGTTGAATAAATCTTGTAAAATAAAGAATGATGTCATTCAAGAGAGTGCCCATTAAAAGGCGGCGGCTAGGAAAGCGATGACCCTAAGCAAGAAGTGAGGCCTTTAAGTTGAGACGTTGGGGGAACCCTGACTTCAATAAAAAGTGTTTTTAGTATTTCACTTTATCTGTTGCGTGATTTGAGCCCCATAAAGTATTACGATCAAAAATCAAAATAACTCATATTATCGAATGGTATATCCTCACGCAATAGGAAATCGTCTTCTGCAGCGGACTACAGCATTTTCAAAGCTTAAATAGCCCTCTTGTATTACTAGAAACCAGGAAATAGTCAATTCGACCAAATAGTGCATTCAAAAGCAGAGAATAGCACCTTCATAAGCATACTAAAGGCCCATGATGCTAGATTTATTTTAAAATAAATATGAACGACAGGAAAAATAAAGGTCAATATAGAATAAATTTCATGGCGTCTAACGAAATAAAAAATGAGCGAAGGCAATAATAAAACGTATAAAAGCCAGTGTTTAATGCTCTTGAAGAAAACATCCAACAAAAATATGAATATGAAAATTTCACCATTCCACTCGTGCGGAAAGTATATATGCAGTGAAGTAAAACATGGAAAAACGCAAAGTACATTATTGCTTATTTACACTATAACTACGAACCCCAATATATATATTAAGAACACGCAGCTTGAACCGTCGAAAACGTGAGGACGGCTACGCTGGCGCAACCTTGGAACGGACAACTATCGTGATGTCACGGAGCCAGTGGATAGGCCCTCAGTCAGTCTAGGTGGTGTTGGGTAAACGCCTTTCATGCAAAAGAGGAGGAGATAGCCGCATAGACCTCCCTGTTTACCTCCACTACGGAGTATGCCAGTCGTCGGCCCATCCCCTAGATAACCTGGTTAGCTCTGACCACCCGCCGCTTTTTGTCAATCGACTGTCTCTCAGACCCGTAATAGTGTGCACATTTCCACATGCACTTTCTCAAAGATCTTTCTTAGTGTGCGCAAATTTTGCTCTTACACAATGAATTATGTTGAAATTTCGCCACTGACTTTTATTCATAATGATGTCAGAAATTTCCATTATTTTTAAGTCAGTACTTACTTCCTAAGAGACCATAATGGTTTTCTAACGTGTGTTCATAATAGCGCATGCCAATTGCTATGACAGATTCCGAGGTGCTTGCACAAGGTCATGCAATGGCGGCTTTATCGGTACCCCAACCCGCGGCTTCTTCAGTTTTTGATTGGGCGTGGGCAGACATGTACACGTTACCCCAAAAAAGTAACTAAATACCGTTACTCGTTACTCGCTCAAAAAGTAACTAAATACGTTACTCGTTACCGATTCTCAAAAGGAACGCGTGAGTTACCTCAAAAGTAACGAGTTACTTTTCACGTTACTTTGAAGACCAAATACACAACTGTTTTTGTTTCATGGTTTATTGTTTTCTTTTTAGTAGTCGTTGCCCTTAAGCAGCAGCTGCCTGTCGAAGTTTTCATCAGTTATGTTTCCCGCTTCCTTGAAAATACATTTCCGGTGACGCTGAAGCGTCGTTCTACTGACGCGCTCGGAGGAACGGCAGTGTTGTGCTTCAGCAAGAGCTGGTGAATCTTCGGGAACTGCGCCTTCATTGAGAACAGCGGGTAAGGGGTTTTGTGCCTTCCCGTGTTTGCAACCTCCGGGTTTACATTCGGTCCGTACCCGGTTCTAGAAAGTTCAATTAACGAACCTGATTGTGCTCGCTGAGTGAAGGACATTCTCAGCTGTAGAGTTCAGTACAGCGACGTTTATCGCTGGACACGTCAGTCGAACTGTTCGACTGACGTGTTCAGCGATACATGTTGCTGTATTGTCATACTGTTTATTTGTTCTTCGGGTTTTCCATCTGCCTTTGTCGCCATAGACACATACTAAGGCTAGAATAAAAACAAGGCCGTTAAAGCGGTGTTGTACACGTTACTCCTCAAAAGTAACGAGATACCGTTACTCGTTACTTGGCCTTAAAAGTAACTAAATACCGTTACTCGTTCCTTTTCTGAAAAAGTAACTAAATACGTTACTCGTTACCGAAAATAGTAACTAGATACAAGTAACTCGTTACTTGTAACGCGTTACGTACATGTCTGGGCGTGGGTCCACACACACTACCTTTAATATGATGTAGATAGAAGGAAATTCAACACTAAATAAGGTATGCTTCTGCGCAAAAGCAATCAATTTATTTAATTAAATTGCGCCACTTTATATTCTTATCTCTCCGCAATTTTAATGGTCTTCGAATATATGGGCCGTAATTTCCTTATACGCGATTCCACTATGAAAGATTCCACCATGGTGCCTTTCTAAGAACAAAGAAAACTAATTGATGTTGAGTATGGTGATGTGTAAGATAATATACTCAGTGAATTGGAAAAGGCTAAAAAAGGACATATATCGAGCTTGGGTCCCCTCACGTTGTTTGGAAAAACAAGCTGCCCTAGAAGCCCAGAGGCCCGCTTGTTTTTTTTTTTTGTTGTATACAAAGCTTTTTGAACTTTACAGACTGTTTCGAAAAAAAAAGTTGTTGGTTTGCTGAAAGAAAACGAAATATCGCAGAAGCAGCGCCTTAGCCAAAAGTAAACTCTGCTATTTTGAGGCTTCCAGAGATTTTTTTCGCAAAGGACGAGCTGACTCATTTGAGTGGATATTTTTGTCTTGCTGCTAAAAGCACTCGTCTTTTCGCCCATATTTAACATAACTGTTTTATTTTTTCCATTGGACGTGATTCGCAACGGTTAGAACAGTGCTCTGGTTTATTTCATCAAAGATACTCAAAAAATGAGCATTTTAGAATAGTGGGTGCGAAGTAGGTGACATAGAACCATGTGCACTTCTCAATGTCAGAAAAGGGGTAAGTAAAATCTATAGACGCAACCTTGGAAGGGGGCTTGTTTTTCATGGGCCATGTACGCGAGAGGAAAATACAAAAAGGTCTGCATTGGTTATTTACTTCCCATTTCCATCAGGAAAAGTGATGCTTGTTTCTAGCTCATTAAATTAAAATTGTATCCTTTGCATTGGCAGTACAAGTTTCTCTCACGTCTTACAAAAGCCGAAGTTTAATTTCTATTTGTGTGCTTTCATTCCAAATGGAACACATGTGTCGGGGTGGCTATTTCGATTCGCCTAAAAAATATATGCAGTAGCCATACTTCCGGAAAAAAAAACGTTATTAAAAATCAAAATAAAAGAAATATTTCACAAAAATTTCTCAAAGGGCAACTACGCTTAATTTTGTTTTTTGAAGAGAAACAAAAACAAGCAATTCTTTCCAGTTGCACCTAGGAAGACCACACGTCAAATTTTACGACCTAGTTCTGTCTAAACGTTTCTTAAACGGTACGGCACAAGATGCCGAAGTCGGTTGGCTCTTGCGGGCGAATTGAGGCGCAACCAATATTGAGATAAACGACGTCACCATTGCCCCTTTTGGTTGGTTTTTACTTCTCCACAAATTAAGACCTTTTTAAAAGGTATGTTTTTTATTTATTTGTATTTTTTATATTATTCCCAATGACGTCAACTATATTTTGGCATAATCAAAGTTCCCCTTTTATTATTGTATTTCCTGTGGAAGTGACCAAACATTGATCCACGGTCCCGAATCGACTAAATGGTTGTTTCGCAAATTGGCCTGACGTTATAATGCAATTAAATGCGAAGGTGCAAGCGAGCTGGACAAGAATGACGAAAATAATCCCTGGAGAGGGGGAACAAGCGGAACAAAGGACAACACAAATCTCCAAACAACAGCTAGGTGACTGGCGCGCTACCGAAAAAATCCGCCTGGTCCGGGTATCGAACCCGGGACCTCTCCATTTACAGTGGAGCGCTCTACCAACCCAGCTAACCAGGGGTTAGGTGTCAGTAGAGCAACCGGGTTTTATCAGCTGCCACCAGTCTAACACCACCAAGGGTGAAGCGTGCATTTTAAGGTTATGATTATAATGCAATTAAATGCAAAAGGTACAAGCGAGCTGGACGAGAATGACGAAACTAATACCTGGAAGAGGGGAACCAGCGTGACAAAGGACAAACACAAATCTATAAACAACAGCTAGGTGACTGGTGCGCGACCGTCATTCTTGTCCAG